>PVJI01000459.1:162097-262941 GCA_004026765.1 Micronycteris hirsuta | reverse complement strand
TATATGTTAAAAGGTTTTAGACACATATCAGCAGTTTCATATCCTACCCCTTCCTACACCTTAGTGGAAGCCACTTCCAGCTTCCTTAAGCGTTTCTTCTCATTTCTTAGTAATATGCTTAAGATTTTACACTTGATCTTAGCCAAAAGTCCGGGAAGCGATTCTGTGCTTAAATTTTAAAAGTCAAGATGTTTTCAGTTGATCCTATTATAAATTTTGATTTAGTACTTTTTCATACCTTCCTCCTATTTTGTATCCCCCACACCCCCTCTACATTTTCTTTGCTTTGTTAGTTAAGATCAATGTTCAGTTTTTACATTCTTCAACTTTTTTATGTCAGTATTCAGATTTTACATTAGCATGACTGTAAAACATAGTTCAAAGTTGAGCCACATAGTATACTATAGTTCATTTCTTGTACAGAAGTATGTATTTTCTTGGTTTTAATAATGGTTTTATTTTATTTATTGATACTAGTGTAAATACATTTCAAACACATCTGGTAGATTTTTTTTTAAAGATTTTATTTATTTATTTTTAGAGAGAGAGGAAGGGAGGGAGAAAGAGAGGGAGAGAAACAGCAATGTATGGTTGCCTCTCACATGGCCCTCACTGGGGGCCTGGCCCACAACCCAGGCATGTGCCCTGACTGGGAATCGAACCAGGACCCTTTGGTTCCCAGCCCGCGCTCAATCCACTGAGCTACACCAGCCAGGGCCACATCTGCTAGATTTTTGGGAAAGAATTCTTGGGAGGTTTTATTTTTTTTAAATTCATGTGTGTAAATGTCTTTATTTTTTACTCATATTTGATATCAAGGTCAGAAATTTTAGGTTGAAGTCATTCCCCTTCAGAATTTTGAAGGTACTATTTTCCTGTTTTCAGTTTTCCATGTTATTTTTGAGAATGTTTTCTCTTCCCTGCTCTGTACCTCCACACCTTTCCTTTTTTTCCTCCTTCAATTCTATGATATTTTGGACACTTGCTAAAGCTTTTAAGTGTATAGACTTACCTTCCATTTTTGGGAAACATTATTTTTTTAGACCCCTTACCCCCAAAGCACACACAAACACAATTTTTCAGTTATTCTTCCTGGCTCTTGTATTATTTGGCAATTTGGAATTTCTGGAGTGCTCTTCTCAATTTCATATATATTTTTTCACCTGTTTTTTCACCTGTTTTTTCCTCTCTTTGTCTTTTCGTTCTACTTTGGAGGTTTTCTGAGGTTTATCTTTCTATTGATTTTTAAAAATTTCTGGCAGTAAAATTTTAATTGCTTGAATGCTTTATTAGTGTTCATTTTTAAGCACATTGTTTCATGAATGCGGTATTTTCCCATCTCTGTGGATGTTTATTATTAAAGTAATTTTTGAGGTTTTCTTCTGTTATTTACACTGTCTTTGCACAGGGACATTTATTTTTTATTTTTATTTGTGTTGGCCTCAGACCTTCACGGTAGAGGATTCCACAAATGTCTACTTACCATTATCTGGTTCATATTTGAGCGAATCTGTGTTCCAGCTTGTTGACTGTGGTGGTCTTTCCTGTGGGGTCATGTGTGCCCTGAGGGCCCCCCCCTCATGTCAGAGTAGGTCTGTGTTTTCCTCAGCTAGCCCGTCTCTCCGTGGAGTAGCAGCTTTCAAAACTTGGATCTCATGACCCTTCTACATACTAAAAATTATTAAGGACTTTATAGACCAGATGGCGCAATAGGAATATTCTGAAAATCAGAAATACAAGCTATGTATGTAAGTTTAAATTTTCTAATGGCCACATTATAGGTAAAAGGTTGAAATTAACCTATTTTATTTAACCAATTCATCCAAAATATTATTTCAACATGTAATTAATATAACATTTGAGAGATTTTACACTCTTTTGAATGTGAAGTCTTTGGAACCCAGTGTATATTTTTTACTTAGAGCATATCTCGACTCAGTCTGGTTGTATTTCAAAAGCTTGGTCAGAGGCCAATATGCCTCTTGTCACCATATCAGACCACACAGCTGTAGCACTCCTGTTCATGGGGGTTATAGCTTCCGATGTTTATGCACTAGAAACCAAAACTGAAAAAATATAAAAATAGTTACTTCATTTATTTAAAAATGACAGCAGTAGTAAACCCATTACGTGTTAACATAAATAACTTACTTTTATGTAAAATAACTGTTTTCAAGGCAAACTTTATGAAGAAGAGTGAGGTTGCTTTCCACTTCTGTGTATCTCCATAATGTATGCCTCAGTGAAGACAGCGGGACCCTCATGTCTGCCTTTCCTTTCAGTCTGTTGCAATTTGTTGTTTTAAGTGTAGGGAGAATATCTGTCCCACACAGGTATGTAGTCAGAAAAGGGTGGGATATTTCAATGGTATTTTTGGATAATTGTGAATATTCTTTTTTGATACTACAGCAAAATTCAACAAGTGGTTGAATTCTTTTATAACATACCTTGGTCATTTGCAAAATACTGGTTGACTGAGCTATGCCAATCTTCCAAATATTGACAATCTCATTATACAGTATCAAAATATCACACTTGCTTATATCCCCATCTGTCTCGTCTGACAAATTATTAAGAATAGAAAACTGTCAAGGCCATGGTGGTGGATATAACTTAACGAAAACCCTAATTTATTGCTTGAAAGTTCAAATTTTATCATGGGCAAGAAGTACTGTCAGTTTTTAGTCTTGGAAGTGGCAAGCTCATGGTGTTCATTTTTTTAGGAAATGTCTACCAGACACCCAAGTCCGAATATCTGTGGTTTCTCTGTCAGTCAGTTTCTCAAGTAGAAAAGGCGTTTCATGGACAGAAGCCCATGGGTCCACCTGCAGGTCAGACGTCAGCGGGCGTCCCTTTCCTGGAGGCAGTGCCCATCCCTCAGCGAACAGCAGAGGCGCTTCACATCTGCCTCTCCTGTTGTCACGCAGAGCACTGAAAAGATGTGTGATCCAAGGTGGAGATTAGTGAAATAATTTTTACTGCTTCATCAAGGTCTTGAAGTGGACTCAGCTCTTTAAAACCCTGTATGCAATGATGAGGAATATAGTGGGTACAGCTTTGCACCATTACCTTGATTCTTGCTGAGAAAGGAATAGCTTTTCTCACTGTTGCGCTTGTACCGTAGTGCACATTTCAACAGGTGAAAGGCAGGTAATGTGAAAATATTATTATGAAAATAGTTTTAGTTCTGTAGTCCTTTCTGTGCCTCCCAATCTGTGGAGCGCACTCTTGGAAGAATCCTCTGATCTAATGCCTGCAAGGTATCGTCCAAGATGTAAGCCTGGCGAACCAGTGTCCAGGTCGCTTAGAGTGAGAAGTGGGCCAGGAGAAGCCTTACACGTTTTTAACACAGACTTCCACTTAATTTCTCAGTGATTACTCTTGCTTAACTGGGCTTAGTGTCTACAAAGGTCATATCCTAAGTGAAAAGTATCTTCTTTATTTCTCCATTTTTCCCTTAGATTGGGGGAAATGCTTGCCTATGCAGAGTTCTCTATTTTCAGCCCTTTTCTCCACCTTCAGGGCACCTGGTGGCTTCCTGGTCCTAAATACTTGGTTGCTCCTTCTTGGTTTCTTTCTATATTGGCTCAGCTATTTGTTGCCTCTGCTTTAAGTCACAAAGGCCCCGTGTACCTGCTTTCAGCCTTCCCAGTTGTATTGCCATCTCTCATCGGTGGCAGTCACCACTTCTGTCCTCTTTGTGTGATTTGGAATATTTTAAATTTCTTTATTTTCATGAGACTTTGGGGGTGGGGGGTTGCCAAGAGAACTACCTGTGTTCAGCTCACCAGGATCATCTAGAAATCCTCTCCTTTTGGGGTTGTTTTAGTCTGTTCAGGCTGTTATAACAATACCATAAACTGGATGGCTTAAACACAGCAAACATTTTTCACAGTGTGGTAGGCTGGAAAGTCCAAGATCATGGCGCCGGCAGACTCAGTGTCTCCTTCCTCACTGATGACTGTCTTCTCGCTCGGTGCTCATGTGATGAGGTGATGAGTGGGGTGAGGGGGGTCTGTGGGATCTTATAAGATCACTCACTCATTCACGAGGCCTCTACCCTCATGGCCCAAGCCCTTCCCTAAGGCTTCCTCTCCTAACACCATCACATTGGGCGTGAGGTCTCAGCGTGCACGTGTTGGGAGGGGGCGCAGATATTCAGTCAGTAGCAGAGTTCAGCTGAACAAAATATTTTCACTCACCTTTGATTTTATACAATTCCAAATCCCCACTCCTCTGTGTGTGTACATCTCTCATACAATCTGTTGTACCCCATTTTATTATTTTCAATATTTCCTTTATATTGTTCATTTTTTTGTGTAGCTTTACAGTGTATTCATTATGTTCATTGTTTCTCAAATGTAAAAATCTCTCAGTAGTAGAGCAGGAGGTCAAGTTTCTGATCTGTCATGCTGTACCCTTCTCTGCGCTCTCAGTTTCCCGTTCCTCTTCAATTGTATGTAGCTGTCATGTCGGATAAGCAAGACTGAAGGGGGATAATCAGACAGCTTTACTTTTGTTTCCCACTGTCTCTTTAAATTTATTCCATGCGCATAGTTCTTCCCATGTCCTTGGATGAAATGTAGAGCAAATCCCAAGACTCTTCTGGTCAACTTGAAGTAATAAAATACCCTCCTGTTGGTAATTAATATAGTCTAGTAGAATAGGCAAAACTTCAAATTTCATTCAAAGTTAATGGTTATACCTTAAACCCAGCTCAGGCTTGCTCTGGGGATATTACCAGAAAGAGGAAAGGGGGTACAGTTGCCCCCTTTCTCCCTCTCACACTTCTGTTACTCATTCCCCAGCTTATTAACGGCAGGGTCTTACACACTCATTGTGGGAGTATGGAGGGGGTGCTAGGAAGTAGGGTAGTGTGTTGTTTCTACTGCGGCTGTTAACACATTGAAACAAAGTTATTATTTGACAGTTTTGAGCTCAGAAGACAGTCTCACTGGCTAAAATCAAGGTGTACCAGGCTGCTTTCCTTTCCGAAGGTCTGAGGGTAGAATCGGTCTTCTTGTCTTTTCCAGTTTTTAGACCACCTGCATTCCCCGGCTCAAGGCCCCCGACCTCCATTTTCAAAGTCCTCATGGTGTGCCCCTATCTCTGTGACTCTGTCCTACGATTTCCTCTTCTACTTTTAAGAACTTCCATGATTAAGTTGGGTCTACTTGGGTAAACCGGGATAATCCCTCATTTTAAAATCAGCTGATTAAGTGATCTTAGTTTCTCTGTATAGCTCCATAATGTATGCCTCAGTTAAAGATGATTGGATCCTCATATGCCTCAGTTACAACCTTAATTTATAGGTTTGAGGGGTAGGACATTTTTGGGGAGTCATTAATCTGTTACCACTGGCAACAAAATTAATAAATACTATTGGGTACTCTTGCATATGGGCTCTCCCAGAATGGCTGATGTTCCTTCTGACTGTTGCAGGCTTCTTGAGTTCTTTGTGAACCATCCGCCTGCAGTTCCCATTGCTGAGACTCTTGCATATGGGCTCTCTCAGAATGGCTGATGTTCCTTCTGACTGTTGCAGGCTTCTTGAGTTCTTTGTGAACCGTCCGCCTGCAGTTCCCATTGCTGAGACTCTCACCAGCAGTCCTCCGAGTAGTCAAACATGGTTCCTTCCCCAGCTGCTGAGAATCTAGCAGTTAATTCTCACTCCCTCCAGGGTTTCCTTCTCAGTATAGTAAGAGTGCTTTGCAGAGATCTCCAACCACTATATCCCAACTCCGTCCTTTTTTTTTTTTCTTGGTGTGGCTAATGGGGTAGTTCAGAGCCATAAACTGGTTTTTCCATGAGCTCGTGCGGCAAGCCCTGCGTATTGCGGTCTCCGGATTGTGTCATCTAGCGCTGTGGGGCCTCCCCTGAAACTGACAGGAATGTAGCATTTCAGCCTTAGATTTGGCCAGTATATGTGTGTAATTTGTGCTGAGTTATTTCTTCCCTGAAAGTTGGTTGTTTGTAAACTATTTTTCTTTCATCTTGTGTCTGTGTTTCTAAACTTCTTGTAGTTTATATTTCTCCCTTTAAAAAAATCTAACGTATTTTTCCTCTCTGCAGTCATTCCGATTTCTCAGACATTCCCTCCTCCCTTCCAAGATTCCTCATTTGGAGAGTTGCAGCGCTGTCTCCACATTCCTTCTGGGTGGAGGAGGGTAGACGGGGGATACATGGTAATGGAGAAAATACAATAAAAACTATTAAAAATTCCTTCTGGAAAGCGTACAAGGTTAGGGGTTACTGTAAGACTGGTGTAAATTCTTACAGATAAATGGTGCCATTTGGAGCCTCCTGTAGACACCAGCCGTCCTCTCACGCTAATGCTTTGACCTCAGCCCCATCCTTTCTAGTCTCCTTCAGCCTGTAGTGGTAGATAGACCCCAATCTCAGAAGCTACAATGAGCCTTTTCTCTGCCAGGCAACTCTTCTTCCTGCAAGGCACAGTTCACATGCCTGCTGTTTTCTGAAGCCTTCCCAGGCAGCGTTCCTCTCTCGCTCCTGCAGGGCACAGGCTGGGTCCTTTTGGGGGAGACGGACAAGATCCAGTCTGCATACCAATGTAAGCCAGACGAAGGCAGCCGGCATAAATGAATGCACTTTAGGGATGCTCTCCAACATTTTAAACCGCATAACCTCACTTTTCCCAAAGTTATTTTGTCCAGTGACTAGGGACAGAGGAGAGTGTTTTCTCATCTGTTACCTCTTTTTGTTAAACTGTTCGTGGTCTGAACCACAGTTCTTCTTACTGGGCCATGTGCGTGTCTCTCATGTTTCCCCTGGGGTCACAAACTAGCCTTAGGAGGAAGTGGTGTGGCTTGATGAATGCTGAGGCACGGGATGTGTGCGGCAGGCCCGGGCGGGGATCACAGCGTCCTGGGTTGGGCATCCTGATCTGCCCCTTACTACTGGAGGGACCTCTGCCAGCTAATTTGTTTGTCTCAGTTTCCACATCCATAAAATGATACTTTGTTGGTTGTAGTGAAGATTAAAGTAAATGAATTAACATGAATAAAATGCTGTTTAGAGTGATTGGAACACCGCGATCATATGTTCAGTGGATGTAAATGCCCCGGGAATGCGATGATGCTACCTGAAAGTTGGGCCGGGGAACCCCTCTCCTAGGGAAGTTCATCTGGGTTATGGTGTCCTTTCTAATCAACTTCCTTTCCCACGGTAATGCTTAGGAGGAAGAGATCAGGCTACGCATTTCCTAGTGTGACTTCTTAGAGTGTTTCATGCATTTAAGGAAGCCAGAGATTCTAGAATCTTAAGACATGAAAGAGGACTTACGGAACAAATGATAACGGAGAGGCCAGAGAAGGTGAGACCGAAGCCCTTCCGTTTTGTCTAGGAGTGTCTTGTGTTGCTGTCTTTCGATTTGTGTGTGTTTGACACCTGCACGTGTAGCCGAACACCCCTGGGGGATAGATTCTTCCTTCTTTATTATACTTCTGATTTTTTTCTCTCATTTTGTGTTCATTCGGTAGTTATGCAATAAATATTTTCCTGAACAAATGATTCTCTTTATGTTTTCCCTTTTTCTAATTGCCTGTACATTAGTTTGTTGGTTTTTCTTGCTCAGTACTTTCTTGTTGAGATGTTTCCTGCCCTAAATCACCTGGACTTCACACGAGGCTGTGCCCTCTTTGTTTTTAGAGAAGTTTTCTGCTGTACCTCCTCCTATTCCCTTTTAGCCCAGGGCTGACTATTGGTTTTGTGGCTGTTCATCAGGGTTGCCGAGACTGAGGAAGGTCACCGTTGGGACACCACTCTGCATTCTGAATGTGTGCGATCCGGTGGCCTCACTGCATGAGCACTGCTGAGCTCATGTCTTCAGCTTCTCGTGGAAGCTGAGGGATGGCCGCAGAATTAATAGACAGGCATTTGGTCATTGTTCTTGGATGCTGAATACAGAGCTTTCCTTTCCCCGTCCACTCATTGCTTTTAGAAAAGTACAAAATGTCTTGAGCCTGTAACAAGGATGGCAGTTGTCACTATTATCAAGCAATTTTGTTAATAGTGTCCTTTGCCACAGGGTGAGTGACATGGCAAAAAGGAGAGCTAAAGGCTATTTTATAAGGGAAACAGGGCACTCTAAGTTGACGTGATGGTAGGGCGGAGTAAGCCAACATTTTTGACAGAAGCCCTTGGTTTATTTCTAAGTTAAGGATAAGCTACCATCAGAATGACTTGGGGTCACTCATATCGAAAGCCATGTGAACCAATCTTGTGATGTCAGGCATCCTACAAAAGCAATCTGGTTTCCTCCTAAAATTTATATACTTTTTGATGACTCTAACTTGATTATAGGGCTAATAAAAGCCAATCACATATGTTGTACTACCTTATAGAGATTGTCCACTTTCGTGGTCTTTTAAAAAAAATTATTGTTGTTCAATTACAGTTATCCCCATTTTTCCTGTATTACCCTCCCCTACCCATCATCCCCCCTCTCCCAACTGCAGGTCTCGAGTCCTGAGACTTAACTACCACCTAACAGGAAGAAAACACCATTGAAGGCATACTGTTTGCAACTTTACAAGAGTCTTTCTCATTAGGCACAAGGGTTTGGCAGTTTTTTAAAAAATCTCCATCTGTGGCTTCCATGCTGTAGTTAAATACCTTTTGACAAGGTGTAGTCAGCCATGTTCCTTAAGCCGCTTTGCCCTGTGGCTGTAACCGAGGTCAAGGGCTTGTGGGTATGCTCCTGAACTTAATGCCTTGATCGTCCCATTAATTTAATACAGGGGTTTTATGTGAGGATCTGCTGAGCGTACTCTTTTATTTATCAACTGATGAGTATTCCTGAGATATATTAGGAGAATTTAAGGGTGCATTTACACTTTAGGCCCACTTTTGTCTTTCCTTAGAGAAGATATTTTTGACACTGTGTCAGTGGAGAAAGTAAGACTTGATAAACAGACCTAAGCTTTATCTCACTGAAGCCACCAACCAAAAAGTCATATCACGTTTTGGTAGTAATTTATTCTTCTGGGCTTAAAGAGATTTTCCATATGTTGGACGGCCCTGGGGCAAGACTAAAACTGAAAGCCAAGGGGCGATCAGAGGCATTTGATTAGATGCTTCTGAGGTAAAACCCTTAAATTGCTACATTAGGCATTTATTAAGCATCTGCTACTTTGTACCCCTGGGTGCGGGGAAAGGGTGCATAGTGGAATATAATAAAGTCTTTAGTACCGAATGCTCTGGAGGCTTCTTCCCTCTCGTTTTATCATTTTAATCATTTCTCATGTTTAAAATTTGTCAATTCCTTTATACTTTATTCCCAAGAAATATTTTTTGAAAGATTCTACATATCATATTCCGGATCTTTTTATTTGGCATATAACAGAACATTTTCCAAACTTTCAGATCTCATTGCTAAAGTTGTTTTTTTTTTGCTTGTTTGTTTAATTTCAAATTCTAAGTAGTCTCTACGTGTTTGACACTTAAGACCGATGAATGCTTTATAAGCGCCATCCTTGCTTGTCAGCATTATCTCTGCCTTTTCATGCCAGTCTCCATTTTTTCTCATCCCCATCCTCCCCCTCCCCATATTAGCAAAATGACTGGAAGCATTTCTTGAAGCAGACACACACCTTTGGTAATTCCTTACAGATAGACTCCCATGAGTGAAAAGAGAAAATGAGAAAAAAATCGGTGCACTCTTGATTTTATTTGAGCCCAATGCTATATTTGCTTTAAGCCCCTGGGCATACCTGCCAAAGTCTATCTTCGTGGTTGATTGAACTTTAGTTTTACTTTTAAAGGTCTAATATTTATCACTTGACTGTGGAAGAATGCTTCCTGTGTACTGTGTAGAACCCTTTCAGTTTCTTTGATCCCTTTGAATCCTTCACCAGTGTGCTTCTTCCTTTATCCCTCCCACCCACCAATGGCCATTCACCCCCATTCATTCTCTTTCCCCCCCTTTTTTATGCCTCTATCTCTGAATAAAAAGCTTAAACACAGCCAGCTATAACATTTTGGCTTAGAGTCATAAAAGAATATAAATTGTATCTATCAACTCTGATGAGTCAAGTACTTGGAGGGTCCTCTAATCGGTTAGTACTTCTGATTAAGGGCCAAATTTTGTATACAAAAGTTGGGAAGGGCAGGCGGCAAAGAAGACTGAAACCTTGCACAGAAAAGAAGAACACCAGTGGAGGTAACAGTTCAGAAATAACAGAGGAGTGTCGTATCAGGATTGTCCAAGTCACTTTTGGATGACCACCACCAGTGACTCATCACAACCAAGCGTTACTGCTTGGCCCCTCGAGGGATTCAGTGTGAGCTGGGGGTGAGGCTCCACTCAGTGTGCTCACTCAGGCTGACGGAGCTCCATGTGAGCCCAGCCTTCAGACACATCGATGCAGGAGAAACACTATGTACAGTCTCACGTCTGGCTGTTAAAGGCCATGGCCCGGAGTGACACACGTCATCTCTGTTCATGATTCATTGGCCAAAGCAAGTCACAGCTCCATACTTTACTGTCAGAGAGGCCAGGGAAGTGCGATGCCAATATGTGCTGGGAAGGACTATGGGTGGAGTATTTGTGAACAGTGCTAGTATCTGCCGTAAGTGATATTCTGAAATGATGCTGATAGTATAGAAGACATGAGAAGGCATTAAAGCCAGGTCTGAACGCATGGGGCACTGTGTGGGTGAAGGGGAGTCAAATATGTGGTAACAGGAGATTTGACTTTGGGTGGTGAGCATACAATGTAATATAAAGATGGTGTATTATAGAATTGTATACTGGAAAATTATAATTAACTGGTGTCACCCCAATAAGTTAAAAAAGAACATGCGGGACAATTAACTGTATATTTAGCCCCACGTTGTGTGTTAGCTTTGCAGGGACGTTCAAGCTATGCACTCCTGACAGTAATTGTGTTTTGCTGTGGCAAGGGATGTGCATTTTTGGTGTATCTGAAACTGCAAGGGGAACAGGGCAAGAACAAAAGGAATTTGAGGAAGTTCTGTAGATTATTCTGAATGTCCTCTCCTCATATTGATAAGTGTTGATCTACATTTTGGCAAATAACATGTATGGCAGAGTTTTAATTACTTTGAAATGTGAGCACCTGTGGTTTCCTGTCGCTTAGAGAGGAACGCGTTCTGGCAGGTCCAGCTCCAACACTCTAGTGCTGCATTAATACCTCAGGTATCTCCCCAGTATACCTTGGTTATTGCAATGCATGCTATTTCTCCCGTATCAAATCATAACCACCGGGAGGGTGGGGACTAAATCCTGTTGTAGGAGGGGGCCTCTTAGTGGAGCCAACATGGTGTCTTATATATAATTGTTAATCAGATTCTTTCTTTTGAATGGATGAGTTTTAGAAATATGTTAAAAATAGGCTATACTAGTAAGAATAATCTAGATTATGCCATGGTAACTAACAACCCTAGTACTCAGTGTCTTAACACAACAGAGGTTTATTTCTCATTCACATAGTCTTCTAGGCGTCCACGCGATGCTCTAGAGTAGCTGTCTTCCGAGTGTTAGCCTGGTGTTCGCTGGGTCTCCATGCCAGCGCAGGCTTTCACGACCTTCACAGCAAGGTAAGGAAAGCCTGCCAGGTTGGACTCCAGAAATTAAATGCTTTTGGTCCAGAAGTGATACCTTTGAATTGCTTACCTTTATGGCTAGGTTATTTATAGGGGGTTTTGTTTATTTATGGTGTGTTATTTCCTGCAATTCCTGGAAGTAGAGGAATTAGGATATTACAGAGCATGAACGATGTCTCTGTGCAGACTTCCAGAGCTTACTGGGTAGCCCCTCCATTGTCCAGGGCTTTTATCCGGGTAGGAGAAGGCACGCCTCCCATTTCCACTCCTCTTTTCATTCACAAACTTGGCTCCTTAAGCCTGTATTCGTTCTGGTGGTGCATCCAGTACCATCTTGTCTTCTGATTTCATCACCCAGTATGTGTGACTTTTCCAACAGTGGCTGCACCCTGGCTCAGGATTTCCCTTGAACAAGTTGCAGGCTCTTATTTGAAACTTTGTAACACAGAGAGGAAGAATACTGTCAACTATGTGAGCTATCAAGAATATTTGCATCACCCATGCCATTCTCTCATGCCCCTTCTTAACTAAATTCTTCCCAGCTGTAGGAGGAACCAGTGATCTCATTCTATCACCGTGGGTCAGTTTTGCCCACCTTAGAATTTTATGTAAACAGAATCATATAATATATGCTTTTGTGGGGGGTCTGGCTTTTTTCACTCAACATTTGTTAAGATTCATTCTTGTTATTCTGTGTATTAATAAGACCTTTCTTTGTCATTGCTAAGTAGTATTCCGTTGTATGAATATAGCACAGTGAGTTTATATATTCTCTTGTTAAGTATCCAGCCTGCTTCTAGTTTTCAGCTATTCTGACTCATGCTGTCATGGACATTCTTGCACAAAGCTTTTTGTAGACATATGTTTTTATTTTTGTTGGTAAATACCTACACGTGGATTTGCAGAGTCATATGTTGAACTTTTAAAGAAACTACCCAGCAGTTCTCCAAAGCGATTGTCCCATTTTACACACCCACACCAGTGAATGAGAGTTCTGGGTGCTTCACATCCTCTCTGACCTTTGGTGTTGTAAGCCTGTTTAGAAATGCTAGTGGATATGTTGTGAAATGTCACTAAAGAGTGATAGTTTTTATAACTTTTCTATTTTTGTTTCAGTTATTGCTTGCAATTAATAAACCTTAATCTATAAAAGGATTCTCTGGGATATTCTTACCGAATAGCAGGGTAAGGAGGAAGTTCTTTGATTGCTTTCTTATGCAATAGATAAGGAAAGGAGAGAAAGCACATTTGGGAGCCTCAGGGTTTTTTTGTTTTCTGTTTTTCTGTAGTAGCGTTCAGCACTAGGGTGGCCCAGCCTGAGACAGATCTGGATTCTCTCGTGCCGTTAGTACACTTCTAGGTGCTGCTGATTCTAAAAGCTCTTCTCAGCTCCTGCAGGGCCTCCTTCCTTCAACCCTGGTGTGGTTGGCAGAATTTGGGAAGACTACTGACCCTGTCATGTACATTGGCATTTTGGAGTAGGAAATGCCCCTTCTGAGATTTACCTTCCTCCCCCGTGCCAGTTCTGTTTCACAAGGGTGATAGGTGTAGCCCCTTCCTCACTGATGACCTCTTCCAATCTCCTTCCAGTTCACCTCCATTCCAACTCTACTCTGCCCAATCCAGTCGCCTTTAAGAAACCTATGTCCCTTGAAATTAAGAACAATCTAACAATAGCCAGGGGGGAGGGGGGAGGGGACAATGGGGAGAAGGGTTTTCAGGAACCACTATAGAGGACATATGGACAGAACCAAGGGTTGGGAGGGAGGCAGGGAAGGGAGGTGGGATTGGAGGGGGAGGGGAGGGGAGAGTACGCAGACAACTGTAACTGAACAACAATAAAGTAAAAAAAAAAAGACAATGGGGGGTAGGATAGAAAGTGGAAGGTGGGGGTGAGTAAGGCAGAGAGTAATGGGGGAAAAATGGGGACAACTGTAATTGAACAAAAATTTAAAAAATTGAAAAAATAAAGCAATTATTACCAAAAACTAAAAATAAAAATAAAAGATAAAAGAAAAAGAAACCTATGTCCCACAGGTTGTAGCAGTGGTCATTATTTAAGAGAGAGTTATGGGAGGGAGGGAGGGAGGCACGTTTTTTAACTTTGATGTCTGTCCTTGGAGATTTCTTCCAGAAAATGTCTTTTTATTTTTCTCGAGTCCCAGCAAACCAGGATATGTATGTAGCCCAAACCAACTAACTCTTTAAAGTCCTCATCTGGATGAAGTTACTTCTGGTATTTCAGCCCTAAGGATATTTGAGCGCCGTACCCAACATCTGATCTGACACCTGTGCATCAAAGTAAGAGGAATGCCAAGTTTACATATGCCTCTCTCGCTCTCTCTCTTTTTTAGGATTTGAAAAGAATTCCATCTCCAATAGCCCATAGTAGGTATTCAGTAAATACTTCCTTAGTGAATGGATACAAAAGACTATCAAAGGCCCTAACATAAAAGAACGTGGCACGTTATGGATAATTCAAAAAGTAGCTGGAAAATACTTAAAGCTATAAGGGTAACTAATATAAAAAGGTTTGGGTTAGGAGAACAAAACTTCTAAACAAATGAAGGATATCTGCAGATACATATACGTTAATGTGTGTGTGTGTGTACTGTATATATACATTTATATGTATGTATTTTTCCTTTGCACTAAGTCGGACACTGAGTAACTTACCCAGTTCCATACGTGTGTTTGCCCCTACCTGTCCTATCAAACCTCTGGAGCACTGTGCTTAATAAATTCTAGAAACTGATCCCTTGCTTAATGATATTTTTGCTAAATAATGCAATCTAGTCCCAAATACCCAATTTATAATCCCCCTGAATTAATTTTGACTCTATTTAACATATCTTGGGAGTGGGGAAGTACAATAAAATATTATCTCTAAGTTACCGATCTGACTTTTCTCCACTTTTAATCTATACTGTTGACTTTTTGAAATTCCTTGTAATCAGAGCCATATATTTCATTTTCTAGTTTTATTCTGAAACATGGTAAAATATTCCTAGGAATCCTTTATTTAGTTTTATTTAAATAGCTTTATGTGGTCTGTCCCTGTTATCTGTAAGGCTTTCTTTGAGTCAGGGAAAAGAAGATAGAATATCCTTCAGCATTCATTCTAAACTAGCCATTGTTAATATATTTGGATAATATAGTTTGTATTTATAAATAGTGATCAGTGAGATCCTGTGTTCGTAAGGTGTGTCTTAGGTTGTATTGGTAGCTATGAATCACTTTGTTGTTTGAACGTGTCCATTTGTATAATCATAGTTCTAACATCAGTCCACTCATCTCTTTCTACTTCGTCAGGGAGAACTGGTTATTTCGGCTCTGACACAGGTCCCCCCGTCACAGTACACTTACGGCTTCACACTCTTAGCAAGGGAAATGTTTGGTGATGGGCCGGTCTGGGACCCTGGGAAATTCGATCAGGAGTCCTTCAGCCTGGGCTCTATGTTTGCCGTTAGTAAGGCTGGACAATTCGAGCAAGCCTCTCACTTTTCCGTCTTCCCAGGACCATGTGTGTGATACCCACTAATTTGAAACAGCAGCATATCTGTCTGTTGAAATCCCACCCTTCAAAAACCACTTACGTGCTATTTCTTCCACAAAGCCAGTGCCGCTCTATTGTATCTGAAATGATCTCTTGCCCCTAAACTTCTGTAATACTTTGTGTAGTCCCTGTATGTCATTCTCTGTTGAGTACAGATAGTCTCTTAATTGTACAATGATGTGTAACTCATTCCCTAATTAGTTAGAAATTTTATGAGAAAAAAATAGCTCACATTTTTCAGCCCTTGTACGTTCTGGTTCTTAGGTTAAACAGGTCACATAAATTACCTCATTTAATTGTTATAAGATTATATTCAACTAATACAGCTCCCGACAGAAGTGACACCTGCGTGAGTGTGGTTGGTAGGGTAATAATGTAGGTGTAATAATTTATAGTTTAAATTCGAACATTTCACCTAAAATGTCATGTGGTGTGCTTGAGTGTGATACTGTTATACTCCAGAATTACAGGTTTATGATTTTGTAATAAAATATTTTGTAATAAAAAATGGGTGTTATTTGTGCTGGACTCGGTATTTTTATCATTTTCTTTATATAATTATAGTCTATTAATTAGATGACATTTATAGTACATATTATATTTGTTATAATACTGTTATTTTACAGATGGCAGAATGGTCATAGAGAGGTTAAATAACTTGTCCAAGATGGCGCTGCAGTGGCTGGGCCAGTTTCTGAATTCACACCGTCCGACTCTTTCGCCTTAAACACTGTCTTAGGCTTCATCCTATGTTCCACAAAGACTACTACATGTATAGTTTATCAATAACTGTTTTGATTAGTGCCATAACTTATCTAATGCATAATGACCTAGTGGAAAGAAAATCTGTAGCTTAAGATTGAAGTGATATTTCCCATTACATTTTATGCCTCTTTCATTTGCTTTGCCAATCCTATCTCAGAGATGATAGACTATAAATTTCATCTCAAGTTCTGAATTTCTAGAATTAAAATTAGTTTTTCATTTTGTGCACTAGTAGTTTGTTGCCACCGTATTCTTAGATGGTAATTGGTTTATTTTTAAGCAAAAAAATCTATTTAAAAATAATTACAGATTTCCAGAAAGTTTCAAAGGTAGAATAGAGAGGCCCATTCACTTAGCTTCTTCCATTGGTTGAATCTTAAATAGCTGTAGTACAATATCAAAACCAGGAAATTGGCATTGGAATAAAGCATGTACTCAGGTCTATGTCATTTTATCGCAGGGTAGATTCGTGTAGTCTCCATTACAATCATATACAGCCTGTTCCTTTATCACAGAAACCTCTCATGCTAACCCTTCCCCATCACACCTGTGCTCTACGCCGCCGCCCGCTTTACCTTTTCCCTCGCGACCAATGGCCTTTTCTCCATCACTGTAATTTTGTCATTTCAAGAATGTTGTATACATAGATTCATGTAGTGTGTGACCTTTGCAATGGGTTTTATTTTTTCACGCCACACCATGCCTTTGGATTTCTCCAAGTTGTTACATGTGTTAATAGCTCATTTCTTTCATTGCTGTGCAGTTTGTGTGACCCTTCACCTACGATAGTATATTTTGGTTGTTTCCAGTTTTTAGTTATAAACAAAGCCCATATGAACAATCATGTCCAGATTTTGTGTGGACAAATAACAACGTTTTTATTTCTATGGCACAATGTCTGGGAGTGTCATTGCTGGACCATATGTTAAGCGTATATTTAGTTTTCAGACTGTCAAACTGTTTTCTAGAACAGCTGTACAATTTTACTCTCTACCGGAAATGTGGGAGAGAGCCAGTCTATCTACATCCAGCATTTGGTGTTATCACTATTGTTTTTCTTAGCACTTCTGTAAGTGTGTAGTGATGTCTCATTGTGGTCCGAAAGTCCATTTCCTGAATGACTAGTGAGGTTGACCATCTCCTTCTGTGCGCATGTGCCTGCAGTGGATGTCTCCTCGTGTCTCACTCCCATTCTCTAATTGGACTGTTTGTTTTTACCATTGAGTTTTGAGAGTTCTTCATGTATTCTAGATATGAATCCTTTGTCAAATACACAGTTTGCTAATATTTTCTCCTTGTCTGTAGATTGTCTTTTCTGTCCTCATTTTCGTTTATTGAAGATAGAGGTGAATATTTTGCCAGGACCATAGTCATGATTTCACAAAAATAAAACTATGAAATGATGCCAGGGGTGCGTGCCTTTTACATTGTCAGAAGTTCAGGGGCTGCTGAGCTGGGTCAGGGGAAACACTGCCCCCTACCGAGGCACGGGCATCACTTCTCCAGCACAGTGACTAAAGGGTGGGGAGGAGGAACGCATTCCTTCAGGGTGTGGCTGGAGAGGGCTGTCCTCCTGCAGTTCAGATGGAGAACTGCTTGCTCCATCTGTTTACTGTTTACTGTTGCTGTTTAGGGGAAAACCACCACTGATCCTCGACTGGATGAGAGGTTCTTATTGCCTTAGTAGAGTAAATCTCTTAACAAAGAATGAGCAATAGAGGTAATGAATAAAAGGGATGACATTGGTACCAGCTGATTTTATATATCTCTCCTCTGCCTCAGCTTTGTTTATTCCAAGTAATTAAGTCCCTCTGTTGAATTAAAACAATGCATTGCTGTTAGCTCTAAATGTACGTATAACACATGCCTTGAAATGACATTTGCGGTGAAGACTGATCTAACCTTTGTTTTTGAATATATTATTTATAGACTTAGCTTTTACTAAATTTGATCTCTGATTTCATAGAGGTATTTTTCTTTATATTTTCTCTTTAAATGAAGTCCAGTAACGGCTTCAGTAGCCAGGAGAGCTTGGTAAACAGCATTCACTTGTGCTACTGGGCTATATCAAGCCTCTGCCCCCTTCTAGAGCTAGGACCAGAAGCCGGTTGGCACCCTGGTGCGCCCTTGGCATTGCCAGAGGACCCAGGTTTAGCTTCTAGGGGTAACGTGGACGTCTAAACCACACACCCGAGACTGATCTGTGACCCTCAGTGCTTGTACAGTCTTCACCACTCTCTTAGCAGCCTTAAAGGCCTCTTCCCCCCAATCCCAGGTTGCTCCTTTGTGGGTGAGGTGATAAAGGGGGTGCACTGGCTGAGCTAAGTGTGGTATGAAAACCTGCCAGTACCCCAACAACACTAACAATTTTTGTAATTGCTTAGGCTTCTGTGGGATGGAGAAAGCCTGGACCTTATCTATCATGGCAGCAGGCAGCACCTTTGTCTTACCTGACCAAATGACACCCAAGAATTTGACAAACCATCCAGGTCCCTGGATTTTGTTGGAATTGACTGTTCATCCTTGACCCTGGAGGTGAGCCAACTGCTGAGGAGCAGCATGCTCTAACTCTAAGAGAATCAGAGGTCAGTTTGATATCATCAGTGCAATGGTACAGTTTCACAGAGGATGATACTGTCTATGCAGCCGAGTCTTCAGCCACAAGGCCATGGAGAACAGGGCTGTGCAGGTAGCATTGAGGCAGAACAGTCAGTGTCCACTGGTGATGTTCCCAGGTGAAGGTCTTGGCTTTCAGGGTCAATATTAGTACACAAAAGGCATTAACTAAATCTGTTCCATAATGATATGTGCCCAGATCATGGCTAAGCTGGTCTAGGAGGCCAGCTGTGTTAGGCACGGCTGCAAAGAGAGGGGGGATCACTTTATTTAGTTCTCTGTGATCTACAGTCATGTGCCAAGTTCCATCCTGCTTTCAGACAGGCCACACAAGTGAACTGTAGGGGCAGTGGACTGGTCTGATGTTGTTCACTTTAGTAGCCAATTCTTCTATGGTCTCCCTGATCTCCTGTGGCCACCAGGAAGGTGGCATTGTTTGGTGGCCACTATTCTATGGGGAGTGGGAAGTGATACAGGGGGTGTCTGACATGCTCCCTCCAAACAGCCTTCACAACCTGCATTTGGAGGTGAAACTCCCCCATGGAGGTTGTAGGAATATGCCAGCTAGAGTGTCTATTCCTAGGATATACTCAGGGATAGGGGAGACATCCACCTTCTAGTGGTGTGGTGGTAAATGCCCTATTCTAAGAATCAGTGTTATAGCTGGCACCTGAGTGGACTGTCTTCCGTAGCCATCAATGGCAGTTATGGGTCCCGTAAATCTCTTTGGGTTACCGTAAATAAGAGAACATTCTGCAACAGTAGATGTTATGGGCTGGAACTGTTGCTCAGGTTTCGGTTGCTGCCACAAACTTACAAGAATGTGGTTAGACTTTTTGTCTGTGTGATCTTTATCTTCCCCAGCCTTTACCAGATCATTCCATAGTTTGTGGGTTACTTTCATTGGGTCTTTCTGCTTATGTTTCACAATCACATTCTCTTCCTTTCTTTCCTTCCTTGTCTTTCTTTTCTACCTGTCGTATTCCTTTCTTTTATGTCAGTAGCTCTACTTCCCCTCGGTCAGCAACTCTCTGTGCCACTTCTTGTACAAAATTGTCCTCCTTGGTGGACAAAATAGGTATTAGCGTGCTGAAGTAAGATGGGGTTGCTGTTTACACAACCCCGTCCCTCTTTTCCGTGGTAAATCTTTCCATATCTGGCCCATTGGACTATGGGTTATAGATGGTGTGTCGCATGTTCCCAGATGAACTGCTGGAGTTCCAGTAAACTGGTTCAGCCTGGGTTAGAGGAGGGTAGATCCCTCTCATTAGGCCACGCCGCCCTGCAGCCAGCCAGCCATTAGCTACATAAGGAGGGTAGTTTTGTGACCTACTTGGGCTCTGGCCTCATTAATTCTTTGTCTCAGAGAGGGATGAGTGGTGACAGAAGGTATATGTTTTAATTCATCCCCATAAGCAAAATGCCATCAACCCCTGTATCCCACAGCTGCAGTAGCAATCCCCGAGGGATTCGGGCACTTTCTGTGTGAATTTCGTAGCCAGCTCTACTAGCCTGGCAGGGGTGTAAGGGTGCAGTGTAGTGTGTGACGTCTGTGGGGGAGGCAGCATTGCAGTGTCTGGCACTGCATGTGGCTGTGGGAAAACATGACTTAGGGTATTTATATAACGAAGATTCAGTGTTTTACATAAACACAATTCAGCATTTTTCATGAACATGACTCGTTTATTTTAACCATGACTCAGCATTTTCATATAGTGAGCGCTCAGCGTTTGTAGGTGGCCACAACTC
The DNA here is from genome assembly GCA_004026765.1 of Micronycteris hirsuta. Classification (NCBI taxonomy): domain Eukaryota; kingdom Metazoa; phylum Chordata; class Mammalia; order Chiroptera; family Phyllostomidae; genus Micronycteris; species Micronycteris hirsuta. The sequence continues at coordinate 242,669 of PVJI01000459.1, read as the reverse complement.
GGTGTTTTTATGAGCATCACTTGGCGGTTGCCACAGCCATGACTCAGCATTTTGTGCACTCAGCCTTTGTAGGTGGCTGTGACTCAGCACTTTTCATCACCATGTCTCAGCATTTTCAGGTAAGCATGAGTCAGTGTTTTTTCTATAACCATGACTTAACATTTTCACGACCATGAATCAGTGTGTTTTCATGACCATGACTCAGCATTTTTAGGTTGTGAGCGCTCAGTGTTTCTAGGTGACCATGACTCAGAGTTTTTAGGACAGCTTGACTCAGTATTTTTCAATATAAAATGTATAGCATCTTTATATTTGTATTTTTCTTTATATACTATAATATAATGAAAATTCCCTTTTTATTAGAAGAATGTGAGGATTTACCAATGTATCCTTTATAGCTGTATTATCTTATTTCCCATTTTTAATTCTTTGAGACCATAAATATGCTTAAAATTATAAAATTTAAGTTGAAATTGGTTCAGTTACATATTGTGAATTATTATGAAATGACAATTTTGGTTTTCTGTATATGGGATAAATGGTAACTTTAATATCTCTGGAATAAAGACTTGACAGTTGATTTCTGGAAAAATTAAAATTTGGAAAAAAGTTCAGCTTTACTTTTATGGAACTACTTATTTTTCCCCATAGATGGGTGATTTGGGTGGGTTTTGATAAATGGGCTACTGCCTTCATATAACCAGAGGGCAATCTGACACCAAATTATGTGTTTGGCAAATCGGCTTAGTTATGTATATTTAGGCATGAACTTCTTGCCATTCTCTTTACTCTTATTCTTTCTGTGAGTCTATTTGCTGAGAAACAGTGTAACTTTGCTTTTATATTCAAGTGCTACTACTGTGGTAAATGTCTCCAGAAAAAAAAAGAAAAGAACAAACAGTTTGATAATGCAGTTAGAAGTATTCATGAAGTAGACCCAGTTATGTTATTTGGACGCATATAGAAAATAAGTAAGATTTACAAATGCCTTTTTACATGTTAGGAAAACAAACCCATGTGGAAAAAAAAAAACCTGCTCGAAATATGAAGCTCTGAAAAAAAAAAACAGTAAAAATCTAGAGTTAATGTTTTTTTCCTTCTCTGTATTTTTGGATTCTTATTTTTTTAAAAATCTGTTCTCTCAAACTTTTGGCAAATACAATTGAACTTTTCTGTAATAATTAAGATTTTTTTTTTGTCCACATTTTGCTATCTAGCTTTCCTTTCACTCCCATTTGAGGAAAATCAGAATTTGCCTTCTGCCCCAACATTTTCTGACTGAAATCTCTCAAAAGTTAAGCAAAATTAAAAGAAATCTACAGGAATTCCCATATGCTTAACATCTAGTTTATGTGTATTAATCCATCATTTATTGATATATTTCAAAGTAAATTGTATTAGTATGCAAATCATTGAGTTCAACACTAATTTATATTTTTATTTAAAATTTATATAATAGAATTCACACATCTGATAATTGTGTGCATCCAAACTGCTCTCAAGATGCAGAACATTTCTGTGACCCCCAGAAGTTCTCTTATGCCCTGTGATAACTGGTACCCATCTCCTGAGATTGCCTTGCCAGTTCTAGAATTTGATATAAAAGGAATCATACAATATATACTCTCTTGTGTCTGGCTTTGTTTAATCAAGGTAGTGTTTTGAAATACATCTATAATGTCACATTTGCCAGTATTTTTTTTCCTTTTTACTAATAAGTATTATTTTCTTGTATGAATGTACTATAGGTTGTTTGTAGTGTATCCTTGTATGGGTAGGTACCTGAGATTTCAGGCTTTTGATTTCAGGAGATGAATTTGAAGATTGTACAGTAGTAGCATTTCATTTAAAATTGTAGTGTCTCTTATACACTTATCTCTTAACAATTGGAATTTTGAAAACTTTTTAGTATTTACATGTACATTTTATAACCTAGATGTTTGCATCTCTGCCTACTTTGGCTGACTTGAGCACGATTTTCAGACTTTAATTATTAACCTTGCATCTGAAGACCGAAGGATGTTGCTGCCGCTTCCTCTCTCCCCACTGCCTTAGGCTCATCTTCGGAAATGCCACAGCAAAGCTGGTGTGTAGTGTCTACAGACTTGGACTTCAATTCTGGCTGTTCTTTTTCGTTATAGAAAAAATGTAAAGGTAGCTTTTGGTCTGTGAAGCAGGTTCTGCTGGGGCTGTTGGTGCTAATGCTGGCAAACAAATAGAATTAGCTAATATTTTTGCAGAACATATTGCCATAAGGATGATGTATACATGCATAAACTTAAAATAGGGAGAACAGGACTCTAGCTTTTTGAAAATGGTGTTGAAGTTCTTCTGATTCTTGCCCTGCAACATCATGAAGAGTCAGATAACTGCCCACAAGCACGTAAGCAGCTAGTCATGCATGGCATACTGATGTTTCTGTCAACCACAGACCACACACGTGATATCAGTACAATGGGGTCCCATAAGTTTGTAATGGAGCTGAGAAATTCCTGTCACCTAGTGACATGGTAGCCCTCATACCACTGTAGTACAGTGCTCCACTCACACGGTCACGAGGCTGGTGGGGCGAACAGCCCACTGTGCTGCCAATCTATAAGTATATGGCAGTGCAATTGGGTACAGTACCTAACACTCGGTAGTGATGACAAATGACTGTTACTGGTTTAGTACTTACGATGTTTTAATCATTATTTTAGAGTGCACTCTTTCTACGTATAGAAGAGTTTGCTGTGACGCGGCATGCCATGTGACATGCACCAGCACCATGCGTCCTGGGTTTACCTCGTCTCTGGTTGCATCGCTTCTGTAGTGCGTGATCGGTCTCATGTTGTCGTGGGCAGTGGCATGCTGTCCAGGCTTGTGGCCCAGGAGCAGTAAGCTGCATCATAGAGCCTAGGTGTGCCGTGTGCACTTCCACCCAGGCTTGTGTAAGTGCACTCTGATGTTCGCACAATGACAACATTGCCTAACGACACATTTCTCAGAACATTCCCCATCCTCATTATTCAGTGGCGCCTGAGTATATATTCAGAAGTGATCAATGACTTCACTTTTGACCATGGCACTCAGGGTTAGGGAAGGTGAACTTACTCATAATGGCATCATACTCTTTTTTTTTTCCAAGCTCACAAGAATGCTTTTTATTTGAAGCAAGAAGTCTGGGTGAAAAGATTATAGTTTCCAGCAGCCAAAATCCAATTGTTAGTAACACTATTTTTCACTTAGTAGATTCACCTTAGAAAAGGGTATCAGGGTTGTACTTTCCCCGCTGGGCAAGCAGGGCAAAGAGACTGGAAGAGGCCTCTACTCAGACTGCTCTTTGGACCCAGCGCCAGGCTGGCCTTGCCCTCGCTGGTTGGTCCACAGGTGGCTGCCCCACCGCTGAGGGACATGGGCCCCACTACACTACATACAGGAAGAATGAGGCCAGAAGGACAGCGGCAGGTCACTTGGGGAAGAGTGGGCCACCACAGCTTCAAAACTCTTCATCGACAGGATAGTTCCAGTGGGAGGCACAGCTCAGAAAGGCACAAACCCTCCAGACTCATATTTTTAACACATTTTTATATAAGTAAAAGCTTTCCGGTGTGCATTTTCAGGCTTCTAAGATTATCTGCTTACCTAAGAGAAGTTTGAATGTGCATTGGTAATGTTATCTGTGTATCACAATATCTTGACATTCTGACTGGGGCAATTTCTGTTGAGAAATGAACCATGTCTCTTTAGTATAATGGGGCAGAGGCAGGGGCAGAGGCAGGGGCGGGGGCAGAGGCAGGGGCAGGGGCAGGGGCAGAGGCAGGGGCGGGGGCAGGGGAGCAGATCCTGCAGAGTACAGCAGTTGTAAAGTATATATGGTGAGGCTGGTTAGGACTTTGCCTGCCTAACGACATTTACTTGGAAGAGCTTGCGGGAGATAATAATTAGTAAATATTCGCATACAGTCCCAAAAGTATGTGCATCCCAATGCCTAAACTTGCTTCAAAAAGTCCTCATGAAGTTGGACACCCTCCAGAGCTTTTACAGAAGAACAAAAGAGATGATCAAACTTGCAGCTGCTCAAAGAGAAGCAAGAAGAAAAGAATAAAATAATGACTTTGAAATCTGTAGAAACTTCAAGTGGAGAGATGATGCTCTTTGAAAATCTGTTAATAAGAACAACAGCAGAATTAGCTTTCTAAGAATTAGAGATTTGCCCCCTGCCTACTCTGTGTGGCGTTTTTACATCTCGCGTTCCTGCCAGGGGACTCGCTTTTGTGTTGGTGTGAATGGTGTTACTCTTCCTGCATTTCGCTTGTGTTCTTTTCTCTGATTGGAAGAGCCTTTTCAAACCCGGGACAGACAGCGTATCTGCAGTCAAGCCACATGACTTATCCTTTCATTCCATCCGAATTAGCAATAGATTAATTTTCTACCACTTCTGTATTTCTATGTTCTCTTCATGCTCTTCTTCTCACTCACTGATCCCTGGTCGTTTATTGCCACTGGAGTAACTGGCGGTAGTGGCAGCGGCGGCACCAGCAACTGATGCCTGTACACCGTCACTGGGGACAGGCGTGGTGCTGGGCATTTTGCGTGACATGTTCTGTTTCCCTGCATCTCTCTGATGTAAACACTACTGATATCTCGTTGCCTAACATGTTGTGATTTTTGAATTATATTCCGTTTTAGGTTAAACTAGTATCTTTCTGAAGTTTCTCTTTAAAAAGAACATATTGATTTATCCAATGTTTCTTTTCTTCTAAAATTACATACCAAACCTCATAGACTTGGTCAGGTCAAGAAATAGTTAAGAAATACAGCGCCCCCCCCCAAATCTTCATGTTTATATAGCATTACACATAGTAATGTATCTCCGAAGACGAGAATGAAGTTAGGTCTGGAGTACATATATTGCTGGTCTCTCTCTGCGTGCCTTAAATACGGAATCATGCCACTCTGTTTAACTTTCAGTGATCTGGAAGGAGAGCCTAAAATCCTGAGCTCATGATTAGCATCGGCCACATAAACTGGAGCCCCCCCAACAATGTTCTCTGTCCTTTATGTTAACGATGTTGTAGTCAGTCTGATCCGAACTGGTTTCGTTGGGCAGCAGTAGCCACTGTCCTGGTGGAGGAAAGAAAGCGGTGACAAGACAAAGGTGACGGGCTTGTGCGTGGGGTCAACGTAGTGTGAGAAGCCTGTAGGGGATCTGAAGGGCTGGTGTTAAAGTAATATGTTAACTGCCTGCTTAGGGAACTTTGACAAATTTTGGAAACACATGAATGATTTGGGATGGCAAGTTTTCATAGAAAAGAAAGGAATAGACAAATATTTGTGATTTGTGTTTTCTAACGTCTTACCAAACTTATAGATAGATATCTTTGTTTTGGTAAGAAATTAAACACATTGCTTTGTAATGATTTATTCCTGATACACTGTATATTTCATCAAAAAATTTATGTAATTGCACATATACATTTTTACCATGTAGTCGTAACTTTTTGTTGTGGAAAGGATTATAATAATTTTTTAATCATGATAAAAAGAGTTATGTGTTAGGACATTTCCTATTTATTAATGCTCAGGCATACATTAATATTCTAATACAAGTTTTTGTTCAGGAAAATATTTTTGCATTTGGAAGTAAAATTAATGATCCTTAAAAATAAAAGCCTTCAGTACAAGAGGGTTTATTTATTCCCACTGAGTTTAACACAAAGGATAAATGGGTATATATAGTAGTGAGCAATTTTTAATAAAATATATTTTATAATTGTGGTAAAATTTAAACTTCCAAATAAGTAAGTGAGAGAAAAACATATCCTCTGCTACATTATCTTACTACCACCACAAACACTTCCTGATTAAGCTTGTCTGAATATGTAAACTATACCCCAATATCCTTGGCTCTGTCTGAAGCAAATCTCAAATGTCATATTTCATTCACAAATATTTCCCTGTTTAGCTCTAAAAGATGAGGATTCTTTTAAAGTATCACTGTAAGATTTCAAACTTGAAAACAATTGGCAGGTTAATATCATCAATTGATAGATCCAGGTTTAAATTTCACTGCCTCGCATGTTTGCATAGTTTCCTTGAACCAGGATTTAAACAGGGCCCATGCGTGTAATTCACGTCACTTAAGTCTCTTCTGTGTATGGTACTCCTCGCCTCTCCTTTTTGTCCTTATAATTTATTCGTTAAGAAACAGTATCGCTCGTCCTTTGCTGTTCTCTGTCATCTTTTGTCGATTGCGTTCCATGGCAGTGTTTAGCATGTTTTCTTCTGGTGTCTCTATTTCTTTAAATGGACTTGTTCTGAAGGCTGAATCAAAAAAAAAACAAACTGTTTTTGAGGGGGGTAGCATATTTCATAGCTGTTTCATGTACTCCAGATATCACATAATACAGTTATTTTCCTCTTTGATTTTAGTGGCTGTGGACGATCATTGTCTAGAGCCATTGCTTCATTACTTATTTGTAAAAAGGTAGTTTTCAATATTCTTTCCTGATTTATTAGTTGGAATAATACTAAAGAGATATTTTCATCAACTGTTTGCACTCTGAGGGACAGGTAGAAGACTTGATATTTTTACTTTTCTGCTGATGTCCAGAAAATGAGTTGGTTCTCTAGATTCCTAGAGGTGAGTAGGTACCTTATCAAATATAAATTTTATTTTGAGCATTTGGGTAATAAACCTATTACTATTCTCTTTGTTCAAGTTTGCTCGTCTTTTAGCGAGTGGGAGCCTCTGCAGGTTGGCAGTCTTTGAAGGCCTCCCTGCTTTCTGCTGTGACCACATCTCCAGGCTCACACTGGGCCCTTCCTCCCCCAGGCCAGGCCAGCTGCTCTCCGTGGAGCACGGTTTCACCCCGAAAGACACCAGGGCTCCATGAAGAGCTGGGCACGGTGTCTAGATTTTTGGTTTGTTTTTTTCAGTAGATAGACCTTTTTAGAAACAAAAGTACCTCTTAAGTTTATGCTGGTATTTTCAACCAAAATTTAGAATTATATGGTTTTACTGAACTCGATTTTCTATTTGCATCTCTTTTCTCTGACATATGTTGCTTCCTAAAGAATTAGCATGATGTTTGAAAACATTACCTGTTCTTCCTTAAAAGAGGTCGTGCGCTGATTCACAGGTCATGAGGTTACATATGTTGAGAAGGAATTTCAAGTTCAGTTTCAATGAGGGGCAGATACCTGGGCAGTATTCCATATGCCACATCGCTGCAGGGAGGTGTTAAAGACAGATTTCGTGAGAGAGTGATAGAAGGGATTCTGGACTGAGGTCAGAGGTCTGGCTCTGCCAGTTTACCTATCACTTGTTCCCGGTCTTATGAAATTGGGTAGTAATAATCTATATCTCAAGTCTTTTATGGAAGATAATACATGTGAGAATGCTCTGTAAATTATTAATATATCATAATAGAAATCATTTCCCCATCTTATTAAAAAATAATGAGTCTTTGAACCATTTGACTTTTGATTAACTTTTTTGTCAAGGTTTGTTTATTCTTCCAGAATAATATACCATTTTTCTTTTTTGTTAGGTTGCTGGAAAAGCCTTCATAATTATCTTCTTTAACTGAACTTCTTTATAGTTCAGTTTATATGTTTATAGGCTTCTCTTGAGGTGAATGCTCGATGGCTTAAATATTTGTTTGGCTTAAATATTACATATGTTTGTTTTAATTAATTTTTCACATCAAGCGAGTGTAGAGAGGGGGGTCAAAGTAGAGAGGACATGTTCCTCAAAGCCTGTCCCTTGTTTTCAATAATGCTTCATTTCTTTTATTCAGGGTCACAGATACTGTAGACACCAGAGGGGTATCTTTGTGGGTATGTCTAATCTTTTCCTTTGGTAGAACCTGACTCCAGAGTTCTGACTTCACGACATGGAAACAAACAGCAAGTACAGGTCAAATAAGTCAGCTGGACAAAGATGCTGTCTGCTCAGCATTGGTAGGTTTTGTTACTGTTGTTTGTCTCAGAGGCTTTCTTAGCGAAGACTCCAAGGATCCAGTTGGTATTTAAAAAAAAATTCTTTTAATATTCTCAGGGTTTTCTTTTTGTCTATCTTGGTGCTCTTTATCCACTTGAGATATGATAAAAAGCAGCCATGATATCTGCCTAACTGGACAGGGGCCTTCTGGAGCCCTGTTCTCTTGCCCTCCCGCCGTTTTGTGCTTTCAGGGCCTGGATTTAACCTTCCCTCTGGGTTTACAACCTTACTTTACGGTACCCTAGATTTCTTCTGCTTAGCTTCCTTTCCAGCTTTTCTTACTGTGGGTAAGTGATGATTTTCTAAGACTCACACTGTGCTGTGTTCCAGCGACACTCCAGCCCCAGCAGCGTTTTCAGTCAGCCCACGCGGTTCGCAGTGGCCACCTCTTTGCCGCCTGGGCTTCTGAAACACCAGTTCAACATTTCCTTATAGAGATTCATAACGCTCATTTGCAGTTTACCAAAAGTTATATCTCTGTAAGGAGATAAAAATGATTGCTATTCTTCAATATTTCTAGTATGAAATAAAAAAGCCATCTTACAAAACTTTGGAAAATAAAGGAAATGCATAAATCCATTATTCTTTCATATGCACTGTTATTAATGTGTTTGTTTCCCTCGTGGCCCCGTTACCATTTATTTTTTTTTTAAATTTTATTTTATTTTTGTTCAATTACAGTTATTTACATCCTCTCCCCTCCCCTCCTCCCTTCCCCTCCAGCCCCCCTCCCCCCCAGCCTCCCTCCTCCCCCTTAGTTCTGTCCATGTGTCCTTTACAGTGATTCCTGAAAACCCTTCTCCCCATTGTCCCTTCCCCCCTCTCCCCTGTTTATTGTTAGACTGTTCTTTACCATTTATTTTTGAATACAGATGGTCTAGAGTACGTTTTAATTTTGTCTTTTTTATCGTCATGCCCAATAAACTCAAGATATAAACAGAAATATTTGTATGTCCTATCATAGGATTTATAATGAGCACTGAAAGACAAATTTTATGTTTGCTCTCATGGTAGAAATTAATACATTTGAAAGATAGATACATTATTTGAAATTTTACAAAGTTTCTAAGTATTGTATGCCTGTCCCATTGTTAATAGCACATTACATTTCCTCCTTGATTTAATATATAGACATATATTAGATACATTATAGATTTGATATGGCCACCAGTTTAAAAAATCTATAACATCTGAGATATGTGCATGAACTACTTAAACAGTTCCCCTATTATTAGGCACTTGCTAATTTCTAAGATATTACTGTTGTAAACAGGGAGGACATTTCTGTGCCCATAGTCTTTTCATATTTTGAATTATTTCTTTAGATTAAAATCCCAGAAGTAAAACAACTAGGTGAAATAATATTGTATTACTCTTGATTTACATTCCTGAATAGGTTTTATGAGTTTGTAACATTTTATGAAACTTGGTCTCATCTTAGAAAATTGGTCTCAGTTTCTCCCCTGCCAGAGGCCCCAACCCCAAATGCACTGCTCATTTGTTGGAAGTTTAATATGTCTTTTCAGCTTCAACACGGTTCAGGTCTGTGCTTTGGAAGGCCCCTCAGTTTTCGGAAAGGAGAACGAACATTTCGGTGCAGTGGGGCACGGGAGAGAGACGCAGAAGAGATGTTAGGTCTTAGAAGACCCCCGCAGTAGAGGCGGCCGGTGTGAGGGTGACCAAGTAAACCTGCTTCTCTGGTGTCTCTGAGCTTTAGGAGTGTCTGTGTCCTATGTTAAGAAATAAACCGGTGACTGGATTATAAAAATGAACAAGTTAGATTGTCAGTAATCAAGCTGTGCATTTGCTCACAGAAAAAATTGGAAAGCTATAAGCACTGGTCTCTATATAAAGAACAGATTGTGATGCGTGTACTTTACTGAAGATGTGGTAACCAGGTTTCAGAGTTAGGGACCTACAGCATGTCAGGCACATACAAAAGCAGAAGTTTGCCATTCCCCAGCAAATCATTAAAGATTCCTTAGCAACCCTGTAGGTTTATTACAGTGATTTCATAGATATCATCCACTACTTTATGTAACAGTGATTAGACATGCCAGAGTTGTCTGAATGAATGCGGTCATGTGCAGAAGGAACTGGAGAGGTTCTGCAATGTAGTGAATTGGTTTTCACACGTTGCATATTACCGCTGCATATATGTGTGTGTGTGTGTGTGTGTGTTTGTGCATACTGGCTTAGCTAAGTGTGATTTGTTATCTAGAGCAAACTGGTCTTTGGAAGTGATGTTTTTGTCACCCATTCAAGACTGTATTAGCAAGATTTTACACAGAAGCTATGTCTCATGAAAATAGACATGTTGAATAGAATATTAAGCCATTTCATTATCCTATGGGTTATGCCAGCAGGAACTATGGTTTTGGCTCTCACATGACTATGCATTAATTACACCTTGTGCGTGGTGTGTGTTCTCTGTAAGTGCTTTGTTACACGAGACTCAGACTGGAGCCCGATGGCACTGATAACGTACAGGTCACCTCAGGCCACCTTACGGAGTTTTATACTCCCTCGAAGCTGACAATGTCATTCTTTAATTCCAGGACCCAGGCTGCCCCTCGTTGTCTATTAAGCCTTTAGGTCCCTCCATGGACAGGTGACTTGGGTGCTCATCAACCATATGTCCTTGGGCAAATGTCTTTTTAGTTCTTCTGAGTCTGCGCTCCTGCCATAAATCATAAATTCCAACAAGTCCCAGCTTTCCGCGTCTGACAAACCAGTGCCAGCAGCACTCTGGAAACTGCAGCTGGAGTGGGCAGGGGGCAGCGAGAGCCCAGGCCTCGGGGTCCAGGGACTGGGAAAACCGAACACAAAGGTCTCTTCTGTGCGGGGTGGTATTTGGAGGGAAACATTCCAAAAATAGTCTTGAAATTCAGTTCTGATTCAGAGAGGCATTTCTAGGAGAAGGTGGAAAAGAATACAAAACTCAGATATTCTAGGTCCTCTTGTTGGTTGAAGACCAGGATATCCAGAACAGAATTTCAAGGAAAGTGTGATTTTAATAAGAGTGAAAATCACTATTATTGTTATGAATAACTTTTGCTTAGTGCTTACTCTGTGCTAGGCACTGTGATAAGTACTTCTACATATATACTAAAACTAATTCTGTCAGTGGTGCTTTATGAAGATAGATATTCTTATTATCTTTGTCCAGTGCAGAAACCAGCACGGAAAGCTTCACAGGGGTGCTGAACCGGTGGTGGGGGTAGGAGAGGGAAGGCAAGCTGTCCAAGGCCCGTGCCTGCGGTTTGACTGCTCTCCCCATGCTGTCCGAGCTGTGTGCCCTCTACTCGTCCTTCCAGACACACTCTTCACGCACCCTCCTCCTCACCACCCATGCCTAGGAAGGGTGGCGACCCTTCTGGAATGCACCCATGTGCCTAGCCTCCACAACTGTTCAGCCCGTGGGAGGTGTACTGAAGGGAGAACATGAGGCAAAAGGAGAGAATGATGGGAGTGATCAGCACCCTGGCTCCCTCCCTGCCAGGTTGGCTGCAACTCTTTACCCACGTCGCCATCTCTTGTGAGGGAGCCCTCTCCAGGATTCTGGTGATTTCTCTCTCCCCTTTGCCTTTCATGGAGTGGTCGGCTCTTGTTACTAGACCTGACACACTGCACTGTCCCTTTTGGGTTGCCATAAACCCTGCCCATACACTCTGTAAATAGGCCCTTATTATATTCTCTTGAGTTACTCAGTTGGAGTGTGCCATTTCTTCTTGCCAGAATCCTGACTGATATGCCAGCTTTCCCATTTCAAGCAAAAGAATGTGTGCATGTTAGGCAGTCAGCAAATAGTCATTAAGTATCTATCTATAAGGCTTGAGGTGCTGCGCTAGGTGTAGTAGGGTGAGTGAAGAAGCAGGAGGAATGGGCCCTGCCCTTTAAAAAAAGAAAGGTTATCTAGGAAGATAGTGTATTAAAAAAAAAATACAGAACAGCGTGGGCTAAATGCAACACGAATTTAGAGACCAGAGAGTTCTCTATTGTTGGCAGGGGAAGGGATGAGCAGATGCTTAGCTGGAGCTTTTAAGGACTGGTAACATTTAGTAAAAATGAAAGAAGAAATTTGCAAAATGTGCTTTTGGATAATGTGTGGGTGAGTCTGGGTGGAGCTAAGGGCTCCTGAGAGGGGATGGTGGGGAATAGGTGAGGTGTGCACTTGTGTATTGAGAAGCTTTTTTTCCCCTTTAATCTTGATTTTTGGAAAAAAAAATTTGTACTCAAATTAGTGTTACACATATGGCCATTCATGCCTATGGTAAATTAAAATTGATTTGATGCAAGTAATAATGCCTAGACTGGCCCCCCTCCCCTTTTTTTGGAGAGAAAACTGAGTTTCTTTGAGTGTATATTGACTTTGTATGTCAGGCCTGCTGTTGTGTTTGGACACACCACAGTTGTAATTCATACTCTTGGTTTAACAACACTTTCATGTGTAATTAGCATTAGTTTGTAATTACAGCAATAAAATCCATTCTTTGGGAACTCTTCCAGTATTGAGAACACTGAAAATCGTGTGCTTAGTACCAGTTGTCACAACGATTTTCCCAATGCTTGAATTTCTGAGAAATCAGCTTTCATTGTACTTCAAAACAAAACTATTGTCTAATAAAGGTCCCCTTTTAGAGATGGCAGCTTTGTAGAACCTGAATAGGAAGACTTTAAATAAAAAAAAATATATTCATAAAATGACTTATGTTCTTCCATTCAGAAATACTGAGAGGGAAGAAGAAATCATCAGCCTACTTCAGAGACAAACATCTGGAGGCTTAAATTATCTCGAATGACTAAATAAGGCTTTACCTTATTTAGAAATTAAATTGCTTCAAACATAAACCTAAGGGTAGGGTGGAACTTGAGAACTTGTATGTATGTAGCTGGTCATCCCATTTGATCCTCTGATTCCTCTTGGTTTATCATATTCCTTCAAAAGCTGTATGGAATTCTACCAGAGCTTGTCTCTGCGTGACCGTCTATGGGTGCCCTGGCTTCCACTGAGCCTAGGCCCTGGCTTAATGGCCCCTCCTGAAGCCATTGGATCAGAGGAGGAGGGAGCAGTGGGATGGAAATGTGAGCAGTGCAGACAGCACGGTGCTGGGCTGGGCTTTTGCCATGCCGTTGCTTAAACTGAAACATGGCTACCGTGTTGCTTTTAATGAACCAGCCATAGGAATTTAACGGTATATGTTTCTGCTAGTGTTTCAATGGATATTGTCACAGGGAAGTTGCCAGTTCAGCACCAAAATTACATGGAAGACTCTTAAAGTTGGTTATGTTATGATGCTGGGGACATTTCTGATTCCTGTCAATGATAATAGCACTGTAAGGGCGTTTTATATGAGGCTGTAGCTATGAAAACATGCATCCATTTATCAGGAGATTTGAGAAACATATTTTCAACTGAGATTATCCCAATATCCTTGTAGAGAAAGATATGGAGAGGAAACTGAGTTTCCTTTTATTAATTTATTAATAAAAGAAAAAGCAAAGCGTTTCTCATAGGATAGTTTTTTAAAGAATATGCAATTTAAAAATATTAGAATACATTGAATTTCAACTGAGGTTTATTGTACATAAAATCATAAGAGTCAGATCTGCATGTATTTGCTATATATTTAAAAAACAAATAGATTTTTAAAAGATTTTTTAATTTATTGATTTTAGGGAGAGAGAGAGAAGAGATTGATTTGTTGTTCCACTTATGCATTCATTGGTTGATTATTGTATGTGTCCTGACCAGGGATCGAACCCACAACCTTGGTGTTCCAGGATGATGCACTAACCAATTGAGCTAGCCGGCCAAGACCTATTTGCCGTGTATTCTTATGACACTTTTATAAAACAAAAATTCCTCCCAAAGGAATAGGTTATAAACATTAAATGGCAGATATGAACTCCCTTTCATACATTGGGAACCAGTAAAATTATTTTCCCCTCTTTATTTCCACTTCCCTGATATGCACTCAGTAAGTGCTTGATAGAAAACTTCTTTGAATTTTGGGTGGCTCAGGCAGGAATTATCCAGAGGTGTCAGAGACTTCAGATTCTTTACAGAACTACAGAGAATTTTTATTTGGTGTTAAAGCCATGAGAGTGTAAATGAAGAAAAGTCACTTTGTGTTTATTTGACAACCATCTACAGTCACTGAGGCTTAGGAGTAAACTGTTACGTCATTGGCTCTGTATATTTGCTTAACTATTAAATAAATAAACATCGGGAAAACCTCAGGCCTTCTGATATAAAATATGCACTTCTTCAACACAATAATATAGTAGAAAAATAAAGTGATCAAGTGTGCCTGTTGATAGTTCTAGGCAGAATCTGGGCAATGACTTAAAGTTTTTTTTACTGATTTTTTTGTAATGGAGATTATTCAAGAGGAATATTTATATCTTTCTATTTTTTTCCTCAAGACTTTACTAATTATTTGAAGGGAAAATAATTTTTGGCTTAATGGCTTTCTTAAGCAACAACCTATGCTTTGCTTAACATGAAATATCTAACAAGGAATTTTCCTATGACTTCCAACTCTTACACCTTGGTTTGTAGAAATTAGTGTTCGCCAGCCTATAAGTTAGCCATGAAATTTTGATGTTACCTCCCTCAGACTCACCTTCATGGTCTAGTCTTGTGAGAATATGTTACTGCCTAAGTGTTCATTAAATGATGGCTCTTATAAGATGCAAAAATACAGAGTGATCATGTAACTTTTTTTGGCTAACTAGAACAAAATGCATCTCACTAAACAATTTCAAATTCCAAAAGCACTTGAAGAAAATATTTGTATTTTTTCCTCTTTTTTTATTGTTGTTTAGGTACAGTTGTCTCTATTTTTCCCCCACCACTCCCCCCACCCCAGCCATCCCCACCCCCCACCCTGGATCCTACCCCCTTTGCCTTTGTGCATGGGTCCTTTATACATGTTCCTGACAACCCTTCCCCCTTTCCCCCGTTATTCCCTCCCCTCGCTCTGGTCACTGTCAGTTTGTTTATTATTTCAGTGTCTCTGGTTATATTTTGCTTGCTTGTTTGTTTTGTTGATTAGGTTCCACTTATAGGTGAGATCATATAGTATTTGTCTTTCACTGCCTGGCTTATTTCAATTAGTATAATGTTCTCCAGATCCATCCAAGCTGTCGTGAGGGTAGGAGCTCCTTCTTTCTTTCTGTTGTGTAGTATTCCATTGTGTAAATGTATCATCATTTTTTGATCCACTCATTTACTGATGGGCACTTAGGTTGCTTCCAGCACTTGGCTATTCTAAATTGTGCTGCTATGAACATTGGGGTGCATAGGTTCTTTTGAATTGGTGATTCAGAATTCATAGGGTGTAGTCCTAGCAATGGCATTGCCGGGTCAAAAGGCAGTTCCAGTTTTAGTTTTCTGAGGAAATTCCATATTGGTTTCCACAGTGGCTGCACCAGTCTGATTACTTTCTTGATGTGGCAGCATCATATGATTGAGATACATTTTCTGGATAGTCAGTGCCTTTTCTGACTTTTTTTTCAATTACTTTTATCATTAGGTATGACTACAATAACATTTCTCTTTTTTTTCCTCACAGGATGTTTTCTGGTTCTAGCCAATGTATTAATTTGATTTTAAACGGTCAACTTGTTTGGTGTATTTCGGTTTATTTGTTTTTTTGTATGAGCCTCTTCATTTAATATATTTTAAAATATTACACACACGTACATTCATAAAGTATGTACAGTTTATAGAAAAACTATACATTATAAATTGTATGCCCCTATACTTATATCACCGCTTCCTTGATCAAGAAATGGAATGTTGCCTGCAGCCAGAAAACCTTAAGTGCCCTTACTAAAACCCTTTTCCCCTGTGGTAGGAGAAACCACTACCCTGAATTCAAGACAGTTATTCCTTGTTCTCCTTGACTGCCTAAGTATTGAATTCTAAACATTTCAGTTCTGTGTTACATGTTTTTTAAACTTTACATGAATGTTCTCACACAATTTTGTGTTGCAATTCCTTTGTTCAACATTTGTGAGATTCATCCATTCCTGTATGAGGCTGTAGTTTAATTTCATGTGGAATTCCCTCATAACATTTTTAAATTATATGTTCTCTTGATAACCATTTATGTTGTTTCCAGTTTGGGGCTATTATGAGCAGATTACAATGAACTGTATTATGCATCCCAGTGTGTCAGTGTGCTACTTTCCTTAGTATGTAGATGAGTGGGTCATAGGATCAGCTTCACTAGATGATGGGAATAGTTTTACAAATCAGTTATGCCAGTTCACATTTCTGTCGCCAGAGTTCTGGTTCCTCCACATCCTAATCTCTGCTTACTATTATTAGAATGGTCGCTTTTGCTACTTGAGCGAGTGCGTAGTGTATCTTGCTGTAGTTTTAATTTGTATTTCCTTGGTAACCAGTAGAGTGGAATACTTTTTGTGTGTTTATTGGCATTTTTTTTTCCTGCAAAGTTTTTATCGGACTTTTATCAATTTGATTGTCAGTTTTGTGTTTCTGAGGCATTCCGCATATATTCTAGATGTCTGTCCTTTATTGGGTATTGCCTCTACCAGTGTGTTCTCCCATTTGTGGCTTACTGGTTTACATCTTATGATCAGAAGTTAGTTTAAATGTATCAACCTCACCCTGGCTGGCATAGCTCAGTGGATTGAGCACGGGTTGCGAACCAAAAGGTTTCAGGTTCGATTCCCAGTCAGGTCCCATGCCTGGGTTGTGGGCCAGGTCCCCAGTGGGGGCCACATGAGAGGCAAACACACATTGATGTTTCTCCCTCTCTCTTCCTCCCTTCCCCTCTCGAAAAATAAATAAATAAAATCTTTAAAAAATAAATAAATGTATCAACCTTTTCTATGTGGCTTATATGCTTTATTTGGAGATTTTATTTGTAACCCTGTGATGTCTAATTCACTGTAAAAATTTAGATTCATATTAAGTTATATGAAATCGGACTGGAAGAAACACTGGCACATTGTGCTGTCTCTAAACTAACCCACAGTGTTACACTATCATCACTGCAATATCCAATTGTAATTTGATATATTTCAAAAGTATAATTTAAATGTTTTTAATGGTTCTGGTTTCTAGAACTTTTTAAAAGAGGAGCAGGGATAAAATATGCAGTGAATAATTAAATGCAATATATACATAGTGCTAAATGACAGTTTTTTGGAGGAGTAGGTTGCCAGAATGATTTAAAAGCTGTGAAATCTTAAAAGGTAAAAATAATGTAACTGATAAGGAGGCAGAATACCTGTTGGCTAGGGGAGATACTAAATTTAATTTGGGTGCTGAGGCCAGCACTGTGGCACAGTCTAGAAGCTGTCTTCACATTCCTGTTGTTATTATTATTTTAGTTTTATTAGTTGTACATAATTATACCTTTATAAAGTTTTTAGTGTTACGTATATTTGGATAAGGTCACTACACAGTAATAAGGATGATATTATTAAATGTGCAGAAAAGTATTATAAGTCTTTAAGCTTCAAGGGGGTGTTTTTTTAAATTTTTTTTATTGTTGTTCAAATACAGTTGTCTCCATTTTCTCCCCACCACTCCCCCTGCCCCCATCCCTCCCTGCACCCTCCCTCAGTCCTACCCCTTTTGTCTTTGTCCATGTGTCTTTTATATATGTTCCTTGATGACCCTTCCCCTATTTTTCCCCATTATCCCTCCCCCTTCCCCTCTGGGTACTGTCAGTTTGTTCTTCGTTTCAATGTCTCTGTTTATATTTTGCTTGCTTGTTTGTTTTGTTGATTAGGTTCCACTTATAGATGAGATCATTTGGTATTTGTCTTTCACCACCTGGCTTATTTCACTTAGCATAATGCTCTGCAGTTCCATCCATGCTGTCTTGAAGGGTAGGAGCTCCTTCTTTCTTTCTGCTGTGTATTATTCCTTTGTGTAAATGTACCATAGTTTTTAAATTAAATTAAATTTAATTACTTTATTTTTTAGAGAGTGGGGAGGAAGAGAGAGAAACATCAATGTGTGGTTGCCTCTCGCATGCCACCCCCCTACTAGGGAACTGGCCTGCAACATAGGCATGTGCCCTGACTGAGAATCGAACCAAGGACCCTTTGATTTGCAGGCCGGTACTCAGTCCACTGAGCCACACTAGCCAGGGCTGTACTACAGTTTTTTGATCCACTCATTTACTTTTGGGTACTTACGTTGCTTCCAGAACTTGGCTATTGTAAATTGTGCTGCTGTGAACATTGGGGTGCATAGGTTCTTTTAAATTGGTGTTTTAGGATTCTTAGGGTATAATCCCAGCAGTGGAATTGCTGGGTCAAAAGGCAGTTCCATTTTTAGTTTTTGAGGAAATTCCATACTGTTTTCCACAGTGGCTGCACAGTCTGCATTCCCACCAACAGTGCACTAGGGTTCCCTTTTCTCCACAACCTCACTGGCACTTGTTTGTTGATTTGATTATGATGGCCATTCTCACCAGTGTGAAGTGGTATCTCATTGTGGTTTTAATTTGCATCTCTCTGATGGCTAATGATGCTGAGCATCCTTTCCTATGTCTCTGGGCCCTCTGTATGCCCTCCTTGGAGAAGTGTCTGTTCAGGTCATTTGCCCATTTTTTTAATTGGGTTGTTTGTCTTCCTGGAGTAGAGTCATGTGAGTTCTTTATGTATTTTGGAGATCAAACCCTTGTCCAAGGTATCATTTGCAAATATATTTTCCCGTATGGTTGGTTTCCTTTTATTTTGCTGATGTTTCTTTAGTCAAAGGGATGAATTTTAAGGCTATTCAGATATTTAGAAAATGCTGCTACTTCTTAAGTTTTAAATACTTTTGGAATTACATTAAGACCATGTAAATTGTAGGTACTTAGTGCATTATTTTATTCATAATAATTTAATTTGTGTACCTTTAGAGTTTTGGCAAATGTATATATTCCCATACATTCACTATTGGATATGCACCCCTGGCCTTCCATTGTTGACTATACTACATTTTAGTTGTTTTGAGTTTTTTCTATTATGAATAAAGGTGTTATGAACATTCATGTACAAGTTTTTTTTTAAACTTGTTTCATTTCTCTTGGGCAAGTACTCAGTAGACAAAGTTATGGGTTATATGACAAGTATATATTTAACTTTATAAGACAATGCTAAATCATTTTCCAAAGCGGTTGCACCGTTTTACATTCCTACCAGCAATCATATGAGAGCTCTCATTGTTCCACATCCCTGCCTGTGTTGGTAATTTCAAATGATGAACATGTTCTTTCAAGTGCCCGTGCAGACCTTTTGCTCATTGTTTCATTGGTCTGTTTGGCTTTACTGAGTTTTGAAAACACTTTTTTAAAGATGTATTTTGGATTACGAGTCCTTTGTCACACTGTCTTCAACAAGAGTTTCAAACGTGTTGCAGCGATAGTGTCATTAGAAGTGTTTGCTTTGTCGACTGTTTGGAATGGATGAGTTCTGAGCTCTCCGTCCCCTCACAAGGGTCTCCTCACATCTTCACTTTGTGTGTGTGGCTGCGTGCGGGAGAATGAGAAGGAAAGAAAGATGAGTGCTATGGCAAAAAAGGGTCATATGAACACTTAGAGTTATAACTACTTTTAAATTATGAACACAGCTTGTTCAGTTGTAAATACATGTGATTTTGAAAAGCATCTGTGAGAACAACGTTTTACTTTATGTGGCACCCAGACTCCTAGTGTAACTGTTTCTCATGGCCTGTGTCCGCTTTAGGTTAACATTGGAGAAAAAAGGTCAAATTACTCCTTGGAGGGGATCTGATGTTTGAGACTAGTTTGACCTCATAAAACGCTGGTTCTTAAATTTTGGGGGGATGTTTCTGAGAATCTGATGACACCTATGTATTCTCTCCCCAGATAAAAATAACTGTTTATGAACATGCATATACATATTTACATACACAGTTTTGCATCTACTCATGAGCATTTGTCAACCCTTAGTGCTCATCCAAAGACTTCAGCTTAAAAAATCTGTGCAGTGAAGATTTCTTTTGCGTCTTCATGGACTACCCACATCGCTGCCTTGAAGACCCAATTGTCATGAGTGTATGTTCGCAATATAGTCTTTACTATTACTCAGCCAGGCAACTGCTCGGCTAGCTGCCTGCTGAGCAGCCTGGCACTGAGGAATAGACCAGAGTCACATAAGGTAATTAGGCTATTCACTCAGCTTTTATTGAATGCAGGTTCACTCAAAGTAGAACATCAACGTACATTAATATACTACTCACACTCTAAAAATCTAAGAGAAATATAACACATATACAGAACAATCTACGGGGAATAACAAACCTGAGTCCCAGAGTCTCAGTCTGCAGGTCCAGGAGACGGCACGGTGAGCAAGAGAGTCTTCAGCGTTTTGCAAGGAAGGATCTCCAGAGTCACGTGGGCAGCAGGGCAGACAAAGTCCTCAGTCCAGCAAGGCAGAGCTTATGGCAGCCGATGCCAAGGGAGATCAGCATGGCATGGAGCAGCACTCCAGTGTGTGGAGCTCGGCTGTCTCAGCAGTGCTCTGGAGCCTGCATCTATAAGAAATGATGTACTCCACCCTTCTGGTCTCTTGATAAATGTCTTGGCACCCTTGATGGCAAGTGGGGAATTTGCCCAACAGTCTATCTATGTGGGTGGTCCTACTCTGCAGACATGGCTGTTCTGGTCACATGTGCAGATATCCTATAGGTGTGTCTCTTTGCCAGACACGTCTGCTTCCACCACTTGTGCAGATATCTTAGGTGTGTCTCCTTGCCAGATGTGCCTGCTCTGACTTAGGTAGTTTCCCTCTTAAACCAAAGTGTTGTGGCTGACTGGTCAGCCATCTTGGTTGACATGAGTGACTTCATTTTGTTTTATATAGTTTATGCTATATTGACCGGACCAATACCATTTTATTGGTCCTGCTCTCCACACCAGTATTTATTTGTCATGTAACCTTCTTTACCCATTCTGTAGAGAAATCCTGAGGTTAGGTTAGTCTGGCAAAATGTAGAGTTTGGAGAAAGAAAGTTGAGCCCCTGCCTGAGGCCCTGCTGCTTGGCTGACTTAGGTGGGTGCCTGCATCCATCCAGTACTCTCTATATAAGCAAGCCGAGACAATTCAGCTAGCTGTGGAAAACCACCTGAGCATGAAAGGGCTCTGGTGACCTAACATTAGTTCTTGAGTAAGAGGGATTCATTTCTAGCTTTGAGGTGGAACTAAATATAAGGATTTATTCCTAGTATCATGGATGAATGGATGCATCTGTTTTGGGATATTTCTCAGTGAGAGTCCTTAAGTACCACCTTGCTTAATTCTGATTATCTGTTGATGATGGACTCTGGGGTAAAAAAGCATTCGGTGACATTGGGTTATTCTGCCATCTTAGCTAATTTGGGGTGATGGACTTTCTATAGGTAAGAAGTTCCTTTGCCATGGAGGATTGGACAATGTGCTTTATATCCATGTAGTAGGCTTTATTTTTCCACTGGAGCATGGATAATGGAGAGTTAACTCTAAAAGATATCTTTGAACTTAAGTTGAAATTTTAGGAGGGGCCTCGTGACAGAAGTGATTTATATGGAACTGGAAATCAATGTTGATCTTAAGCTCTTTACTTTGGAGTATTTATTCTGAAGCATAACAAGGATCTTCAATCAAAAACGGTAGGCAAGGGGCAGAGAGGACGTGCACAGGAGAGAAAACATTCTGCACTGAGACTGAGAACCGGAATGGCATGGGAAGTACGGAAGGAAGGGAGTGGAAGATGAAGAGAGGGAGGGAGGGAGAGAGTGAGCAAGGAAGGGAGAAATGGTAGACTTTTCACAGCCCCTAGAGCATAGAGCAGACTATGCAGTACATTCAGGGCAGAACTCTTGGGGACTTCTCTGACACAAGAGTATCTTGTGATGTACTGCTGTGGAATAGCAACCCCAAAGGAGCAACACCCCCTTTCTCCCTCAAATAGTTACGTTTGTTGCTTTTACTTACCGTGGCTATTAGAGTAGGAGAGAGCTTGTGTGACTTTAGAAATTTGTCATCGTTTCATTTGCTGGAAATCTTAATCTCTTGCTATTGATTCTTCCTTTAGTTCTGCAGCTAAATTCCTCGCCCAGGTGGAGAACTTTTTCTGTTTTTAAGCATCACTTTTACATACAAGGCTGTGATTGCCTAGTGCTTGCCTCTCCCTAAAGTCATGTAATAATAATAAAGCCTAAATTTCCATGTTGTAGCTATGTTTGTTTCTCCTCTCATTCATAATTCTCTGTCTCTGGCAAACTCTGCTTGTCTATTCTACCCTAGGTGTGTCTCTTCTTGCTCCTCAAGTAGAAAAGTCATTCCACCTTGTGGAAATTTTAAGCACCCTTTCCTTATTTTTATTTTCTGAAGTTATATTCCATGTGTTCATTTTATTCAACATGTACTAAGCATCTATAGATACAATATGTTATGAGTTGGGGGATACAAAGATGATTATGAAGTGGTCCTTGAGGTCATAACCCAAGATATGTCTATGCTGAACTGCTCTGTGATGTGGTAGGCACTATAAACATATACTGTGGGGCCACAGAGAGGATGTGGTTAAATCTGTTACGGAGACTTAGAGTAGGTCAGCATGAACATCTGCATTAGGTTCCAGTGCCTAACAAAGCACCACAAAACTCAGTAGCCTAAAACACTGACCGTTCATTGTTGCCTGTTCATCAGTGGGTAGGCTGATTTTGGTTTTGACTGTTTTTATTCTCTTGCCTACAGTCAGCTACAGGTTTGGAATGTGTCTCTGCTGATCTTACTGGGCTCTTTCGGGTATTGGGGGTGAACTGGCTGTAGGCTGGCCTGGAATGGCTTTATATGGGTGTACTTCTCTCTGGTGGTTTCTCCTCATGGCAAAGCAATCTTCCACAGACCAGCAGACGCACACAAGGCCCTTAGAGGTCTGTGCTCAGAACTGGCACATGATCATCTCTGCTGTATTCTGTTGGCCAGAGAAAGTGAGAAAGCCAGCCAGCAATTCAAGGAGAATGGAAATTGACCCCACCTTTTGATGAGAAGTGCTGCAAACTCAAAGGGCAGAAGCTATGGATCCGGGGAGGGGAACAATTTTATAATCAGTCTACTACTGCACCACGATGGAAATAACGTTAGAATTGGACTTTTAATGGGTAACCGGGCTTTCTTGAGGTGGCAAAGTGGGTAGAAGACATTGAACATGGACATATCAAGAGTTCAGATGGCAAAATATATGTGCATTATGAACAATTTAATTTCAGGTTTGTGCTAGTCTTATTTTTGGGTCTAGTTCACTGTTTAGGGTCTTACCATCTAGGGTTGAGGGGATTTGAGGACAGTCGTTTTTAAATGAGGGAACATCAGGAAATGTTGGGACCCCTCCAGTTCTCAGATCACTTTCTTGACTGGAGTGGACCTGTTCACGTGGGGGTCTCTTTTTGTACTCTTCTTTGCTCTTTCCATGTTTCCAGTTTTACGTTTTTGAGAGGCAGTTCATTTCAGGTACTGTTTCTCAGTGTGACCTGCCTTCTAAGACTCTAATATTGTTTCACAGAAGCTCTTACTCTGGGCTGACCAGAGGGGCTTGTGAAAATCATGAGGACAGATACCTGACCCTCATGTACCACTACCTCCTTATGCTTAGAATAGATAAGCTTCAAAGTATTTCATTAATAGTGGCTTCTTAGGTTATCTCATTCTGACATCTGAGCCTCTAGTGTTCTAGATAGTTCTGAGGTCATAACCTGAGCCATTGAGGATAAGATAATGATGTCTCTGGGTGCCCAGAGTGTGTGCCCAAGTCACAGGAATAATTTTATCACTGCTGCTTCTTGGGACCAGGGTCAAGTGATTGCCATAGACTTTTGGTGAGTTCTGAACCATCCTGTTTGACCCACATATTACATTTCATTGCTCTGTCACATGCTTCTCTTGGTAAGAGTTCAGAGATCTGGAGGAGAAATAGAGGAAACTACCCCAGATGTGTCCCTTATCATTTCACACTTGTATGTACTTAAATCTTGTTTCTCATTATTAAGAATTATGATTCATAACTTTATTCCTGCTGGAGAAACCCAGGCACTTTGAAGAGAATTGGAACTTGTCTGAGAGCTTAATGAAGGCTGTGTGCCTAAATCTTTCTAAAACCTGGTTTTTACAGGCTATATATTTTTTAACTAATTACATGAAACAAACAAAAGCATGATCATTCACTTACATATGAATATTTGTCTAAAGACTATACTTAGAACAGATACAAAATTAATTGAAAGTCTTCACTGTACTTAATTTTAAGTAGTGTGTATGGTCATAATTTTTCTCCATTATATTATTTTGATAACGCAGTTTGCTAAACTGTGGTACATTCTACTAAAACTCAAGGAGCTTTACAAAAATACTTACTAATTTTTATTTTTTTTAAATTTTATTTTCTTTTAGAGTGGAAGAGAAGGAGAAAGAGAGGGAGAGAAACATCAATGTGTGGTTGCCTCTCCTGTGCCCCTTACTGGGGACCTGGCCAGCAACCCAGGCATGTCCCCTGACTGGGAATCCAATCGGTGACCCTTTGGTTTGCAGGCGGGCACTCAATCCACTGAGCTACACTAGCCAGGGCAAAATACTTACTAATTTTAAAAAATTAAAATATAAGAGCTTTTTTACAAAATATGTACACATTTGATTTTATATTTTCTGTATTTGGGGGGTGTTTGAGTATTTAACTGATATACCTAGGTGAAAAGCCCTGTGCTAGAAGCTTAAATGATTCAGTGATGACTTAGATGTGATCCAGACCTATTGGGCAAAGAAAGACAAATGTGCAACTATTATAAAATACTCTACTGTGGCAGATCATTTTTCTGATTGTGAGATGACATTAATTTTTCATTTTGCATTTGGGACATGCTGGAATTTTATATTCTGACCTTTATTCAAAGACATTTTAAAGACTAAAAATTAAAAAAGACTACCTTAATTAAATTCTTAATGTCAAAAATATTGTAGAAGAGAGCAGGCAAACTAGAGTTGCTTTAAATAATGTAGGGTTGAGTGCTAGGTGTGGAGTTGGTTTATACAGTTTCTTTCATATCCCTGTAGACAGATTTTCTACTTCATTGAATTCTGAAGCTTAAAGAACATTAAAAAAAAGGATTGTATATCATTGTCCCTAAGTTTCTTAAAACATCTCTTGGTCTTAATAAATAAATGACCTGAAAAAAATTTCTAGGAAGGAGTTTCTTCATTGTTTGTAGTCACTATGCAAGCCATAGCTTCTTGTGAATATTAGTGACCATTCTTTTTGCTGGTTACCTCAGGGTTGAAGACTGGTAAGGGAAGAGTTGCAGAACATCCAGAAGATGCACTCAACAGTGTTTTCTTTCCCGTTCAAACCGTGGAGAACGTAATAGTAAATATTTAACAGAAAGATACCATTTAAAAAAAAAAGATTTATTTATTTATTTATTTTTAGAGAGAGGAGAAGGAAGGGAGAAAGAGCAATGTATGGTTGCCTCTCACATGGCCCCCACTGGGGACCCTGCCCACAACCCAGGCATGCGCCCCGACTGGGAATCGAACCAGGACCCCCCGATTCCCAACCCACGCTCAATCCACTGAGCTACACCAGCCGGGCAGAAAGATACCATTTTTATCATTAAACACATTTCTAGAAATTGTGGGTAAGGCTCATGTTAGTTTCAAATAATTTTTTTTTCATTTCCAGTATGTAAGTTTCTGCTATTAAAAACACGTTGGTCCCAGGATCCAACAAAAGTCATCATGCTGAAGTATCCCAACTTTTATTTCCATGGTGCAATCTGCTATTATCAATGTGTCTATGAGTATTTTATTCCTCCTAATAACTTATGCAAAGCAATAGTCAAGTGCCCAATCAATCCTCATGATCTTTGCAGGCATTTAAAAGCTTATAGATATTAAAATGCACTACCTAGGTTCCATTTCTTTGAAGGTATGTATAGCAAATGGCTTAGTCCTTGAAAGTTTAAATAGCCAGGCCAGCTATCACATTGTTTGAGGCATTTTAGCATTCGCTGGCTGTAATAGCAGGGTAGATATGCTGATGTCAGGAAATGCTAAATCCTCAATTTACATTCTTAGATATGTTTCTGCTTTGAGTGTTATGAAATGCTCTTGACCTAAAGAGTAATCAATAGCAGAGATTTTAGCTTTCTATTACTTAGTTAGAAGAATCCTAGTAATTTTGACAAAATCAGACAATAGTGTTGCATTCTAGTGCATTAATATTTGGCTCACAAAGATAGCCTCAAAGAAGTCACTTTTTTTTTCTGTATTCTCATCCTGCACGTTCGGTGGCTGGCGCTGGGAAGAGGGATCCTCTCATACTCTGTATGAAACAGCTGGGCAGGCCAGGGGTTTTTAACTCAGCCCCAGTGGAGCCGGACAGGAAGGCAGATGAATGAGGTGGACTATGTGAAGACATTTAGGAGTGCTGGAGACTGCTAAAGTGAAGTACAATTTGTGTGTGTACGCCCTTGTACACGTGTGTGCAATGTGGTGGGCTAGATCCATTTAATTCACACTGTAATAAAGGTCCACCTT
Source organism: Micronycteris hirsuta (assembly GCA_004026765.1). Taxonomy (NCBI): domain Eukaryota; kingdom Metazoa; phylum Chordata; class Mammalia; order Chiroptera; family Phyllostomidae; genus Micronycteris; species Micronycteris hirsuta. The sequence goes on along the minus strand of PVJI01000459.1, from coordinate 216,109 downwards.
TGACAGATTGCATTACTTTTTTTTTTTTCAAGTACTGCTGGAAAACCAGATTCCTATGCAAAATTTCTGATCTTAAAAATACTGCACAAATCGAACAAAACACTTCCATGGGTCAGGCTGTGGTTTGCACCCTGTTCTGGATTTCCCTACACGTGGATGGTGGTATTGAGACCATTTTATCATCGTTTTAAGTACTTTCATACATTATTTATTAGCGGCATTGAGCTAACATTAATCTGTCTTTATAAATAGCAGGTCCTATTTTTGAAAAAAGATTACACTGCAACATCTAGGGCCAGGTCAAAATTTCTTTTCACACTAAGCACAAAGTGGCACCGGTTACTGTTTAATATCATTCTGGCAGTAATGCTATTCTTTTACTCAGACGGGAAGACTCTGAGCTAAACCTATTTTCTGTCTGTGTGGGGGCCTCAGAGTAATGTGGTTCTACTTGAAAAAGCCCCTACAGATAACTCACCTCCAACCTTAAAGGTCTTTGCATGCGGAAGAGGTGTGAAGTGCTTGCTGATTGCTCTCAGGTCTCTAGATAACGTCCTTTCTTTCATCTGTTCCCCTTAGGGAAGGTGCCATTCAACAAATGTTTATTGAGTATTGGACCTCCTAAATTATAAATTCCCATCCTCTGTGTTGCCTCCCTTGGTCTGAAGGGTTTCTCCTTCAATCAATAGTTTCCATTTTATCCATGTTTATCATTGAAGTTAACCGTCTCCTTGCAATTGGTCTTTGCAATTTTTTTTTAAAGCAACACCAGATACTTCGAAGTCTCCTAAAGAGAAATATCTTCCCCTCTCGTCCCCAGCCATTAAACTTTTAAAACAAAGTTATTTTATTGAATACCTATAGTTTGCCAGGTAATATGCAAAGCTGGAAGGGAGTATGAAAATAAATAAGAAACAGAAATGTATGCCTCTAAAAAGGATGCTAATATACTGTTATATCAATACTGTTTCTAGCAGGAGTTCAGATGGTGTATAATAAATCATTTGTGGCACAAGCCAGTGTCTAGTTAAGTGCTGATCTGGGCTCCATAAAGTTACCAAAGTGTATTTCTGACGTCACTACTCCTGTGTTAAATTATATTCCCTTAAATAAGTTACTACTTTTCCTGTTCAGTAACCTCACTTCTGTTCCACCCCCATGAAAAACTTTTTTTTGCTCTGTATTTTCTTTTAGGAAAATAACTCACTAATTTTTACAAATAATAGCAATTATGTGACATCTTATAATCCCTAGAAAAGGGTGCTACCAAAATCTACCTTGATCTTAACTCAATATAACTTTAATTTTAAAGTATTAATGAGTGAGTTTATAGAACATGCCATGTTTCATCATAAGATATGACAGAAATGAAGCCTTTAATTCTCAAATTGTCGTAGAACTTTGGGAGCAGTCCAGTAGGAGTTTAAACCCTAATTTCCTTCCTTCTTAGAGTCTGAATACTTCTTTTTTTTTTTTATTGTTGTTCAAATACAGTTGCTACCATTTTCTGCTCCACCACACCCCCTGTCCCACCCATCCCCACCTCCCACCCCGGATCCTACCTCCCCTTTGGCTTTGTCCATGTGTCCTTTATACATGTTCCTTAATGTCCCCCCCCCCCACACCCTCCCTCCTTCCCTCTGGTTACTGTCAGTTTGATCTTTACTTCAGTGTCTCTGGTTATATTTTGCTTGCTTGTTTGTTTTGTTGATTAGACTGAGTAGTTGAGTGTTGATTATTTGCCCAGAGTACTGCCATCTAATTCCTCTGGCTGTTTCTACAGGTCTGCACTCCTTTTAAGTTCAGCTGGTCATCTGCAGTTATTACTCTTCCTATTAAGCTCTGGTAGTTCCAAGGGCCTTGTTTAGGCACCCAGTTACTCCTCAGTCATACCTTTGGTTGTTCCGTAGGAACAGGTAGTAGTTCTTCCTCCTCCCTATCTCACTCTCAAAAGAATGTCCTGGGAAAGATTAATTCCCAGTGAGATAATTCATCCTAGCTGAGAGTGCTTAGCCTTCTACCAGCCTTCACCCTTGTGCTGACGACTTGCCTATTCCTGCTTGCTGTGTTTCCCTCCCGCTAAATAAGACTACCTGGAAGGCGTGTCAAGGAGCGCCCGTTGGTAGTTATAACATTGTCATGGAGATGTAAACTACAGCACAGGGAATATAGTCAATAGTATTGTAATAACTAAGTATGGTGCCAGCGGGGTGCTGGAAGGATTGGGAGAACACTTTGTAAAGTGTGCGATTGTCTAAACACTATGCTGTACACTTGAATCTAATACAAAATAATATTGAAAAAAAAAAAGAGATTGTTGCTATAGCAGGCTTTGGAGTCTCTGGAGTCCACAGGGGTGAACCCAGCTGCAATTTGCTTTTCCTTCAAAAAATAATCTCTAAACAAGACATTCAGTAATCAAACCAAGTACGGCATGACCAGAGGCAGAATAAGCCGCGGCAGCCAGATGCCCTTTCTTCGGCTCCCTCTGAAGTGCAGCGCCTGCTGCAGACGTGTTCGCACACTGGGTCTCAGGACCGCTCTGCTCTCTCAAGTCCTTGAGGACCTCAGTGAGCTTAAGGTTCATATTTATTGATATTTTGTATTACCCATTCACCTGAGATGTCTAAATTATTTTAAAATTTATCCACAAATAAGCTCATTATATGGTAACAAAAATAACATTTTTTGAGAAGTAACTATTGTTTAAAACAAAAATATTAGTGAGGAAAGTATTTTTATATTTTTCACATATCATTTTGAAAATGTCTAACTTAATGGGAGATGGACTCTCCTATCTTGTTTTGCATTCAGTCTGTTTTGATATGCTCCTTTGGTTGGGGTTCATAAAGAGAATTGGACCTGGCACAGATGTATAGTTGTATAAAATTGTATATGTTATTTTTTAAAATTATACCGTAGTTTAAGTTTCTATTTTTTTTCAAGGAGGAAACTGAAACCATGTCCATGAACTTGAAATCCATTGCTCTGTCTTGAACGTTGAATGGATATTTTTACTTAGACATGCTTTTGTAACATCATACATTTGTCCCTTGGAAAATAAGGGTAGATGTTATGCAGATATTCCAAATATTAACACATTTCACTATATGGTATCAGAATCATGTTAATTAATATCACCACTAATCTTACTATAAAGGTCTTTTAAGTATTGGGAAGCTGTGAAGCTAACTATGGTGGATAGAAGTTATCCAAAATTCTAATTTTCATTTAAAACCTGGAATTTTATTATCGACAACAGTGGCAGGCTGGCTTTATTAACTTTCAAGAAAATGTCAATTACCAAAGTTTGAAAAACCATCCAGTTTGTCTGTTAGTTGTTCTCTCAAGTAAAAATAACGTTTCTTGAAAACAGCTAGCTCTGCCTGCAACTTAATTGCACAAATTCTTTTCCTTTAGAGAATCATCGTATATCAAAAGTGCTTTATGCATATATTCTGTTTTGTCACAGAGAATATTAGAGAGATGTATATTCCGGAGGTGAGATTTAATGAAATTTATAATGTTTATTGCATTATCAAAGATCTTGAGAGAAACTGTTTCTTTTTCAGCTGGGAATGAGTAATGTGAAAATAACATGACTATTCGTATGATTTGGCGCCTCTGACATTATCCATGTGAAGGCACCAGCTGTTTTCCCCACTAGTAGCTCCAAGGGCAACACAATGAATAAGGCGAATAACATCACAGGATTATTATGGCAGTTCCGACCTGCTAGAACCCGTGGAAAGGTCTGGCAGACCGCGGCGCGTCTGCCGACCAATGCGTAGGTAGGTCAGAGACGGGTAGGGGGGCCGAACTGCTGCCCTGGTACGTGCAGCCTGGGACAAAGTCGGTTTACAGCTGTTTATACGGAAGATCATACAATAATTAATAAACACTCATAGCAGAATAAACTCTATGTCTGTGTACCCACAGCTCTAATCCTGCGTTTGCCCCCACCCTGTATGTTCGGAATCCCCGTGTTGCATTTCCACATTTACATCCGTGCTGTAACACCACTATGTACAGCGAAGAGTGGAATAGGCTGCTTTCCTCCTTTTAGCCAAACACCAGGACTAAGCACATAGTTCCCTTTACGTCTGCTACATTTTATGTGGCTGACACGCTACCTACTGCACGGAGGCACCTACATCTGCCACATTTTAGTAATTCTTCCTCTCAGTGTGCCCTTATGGGCAGGTGGCATGAGGTGTTTCAGAGTTGTAACTTCAGTGCCGTTATCCCCAGCCGGGGTCCTAGTTATCGGCTCGCACGTCCCCTCTTGCCCGTCTTTACCCGTCCTGTCATCCTGTTGCGAGTGTCACTCATCTCCCTGACGTTCCCCATGGCTTATCCTGAGCTCTGCATCCCGACGTCCTGCTACCAAGTTTTGATACTGTTTTGGTAAAATATCAACCTGTTCTTGGTTCCAGTGTCAGCATTTAAAGGCATTTGCGGAACTTACGTACACCCGTACTCTGAAGTATAAATGTTAAGGTGAGGCACACTTCTGGAAGTAAAGTCCTCTCTGTTTTCTCTGTTAGGTCTATTGATCTTACCAAATGAAGGTGATTATTTCACTAGTTTGTTTTGATTTGAAAATATGAACATGAGATTGAAGGCAGGTGGAGGCAATGGAGTACGTGAAATGTGGGGCTGGGCCAGTGCTTGCAGACGCCAGGTGTGGCCCCTCCGCTTGGCAGCTCGTGGACCTTCCGGGAGGTGCGCTGCCCCTCGGAGTCTTCCTTCCTCAGCGGTGGAAAGCGTTAGTGTTGTTACCCATAGAGATTATAGTGAAGATTAATCTCGTTATGTATAACGAAGTAGCTACCGCAATGTGTCACAAACAGTAGGTAACTATTTAAAAAGTTATAACTATTAATTTGGTACTCAGACGTTTGCCAGGGCTAGCCTTAGCTGTCACATACAGTTGTGTTATTCTAGAATGAAATGGTACCCTTAAAAAAGTGGTGGTTTCACACGTGTGCATTAGCTAAAGCTGTGAAACGGATTTCTACGTGTCATGTAATGCACAGCAGATGAGAAACAAAATGCAATGCATCTTTTTTCTGTATTCAGCCATGACAGGAAATAAACTCATGTTTTTCAAAGAACAGGACCCTTAATCGGATGGGATTTTTACTTGAGTCATACATAATCTGAGGCTAATATTGTTGCTTTGATATATTTTAACCTCATTTCTTTCCAATCACTTACTTGCTTATTGGTTAGTCCTACCAGTGGGTAGGTTTTATTCTGACAACCTTCATTTTTTAATTGAGACGTAATCAATGTATGTTTCAAATATACATGATTCAATATTTGTATATATTGTGAAATGATCACCCCGATAAATATGGTTAACTTTCATCACCATAGTTACAGATTTTTTCCTTGTAATAAGAACTTTTTATTTATTTATTTAATTGTTGATACTATTACGGATGTCCTCAGTTTCCTCCCCTTTGCGCCCTCCACCCAAACTCACCCCCGCCTTCACCACATTGTCTGTGTCCATGGGCTATGCATATATGTTCTTTGGTTAATCTTAATCTCTTCCAGTCTCCCGGCCTCACCTCCTCTCTGAGATTTGTCAGTCTGTTCCACGTGTCCGTGCCTCTAGTTTTATTTTGTTGGTCGGTTTATTTTGTTCATTAGATTCCACATACAAGTGGGATCATATGGTATTTGTCTATTTCTGACTGGCTTATTTCACTTAGGATAATATTCTCCAGGTCCATCCATGCTGTCGCAAAGAGTAAGAGCCCCTTATTTTTTACAGCCACATAATATTCCATTGTGTAAGTGTACCACATCTTTTTTATCTGCTCATCTACTGATGGACTCTTGGGCTGTTTCCAGATTTGGTCATTGCAAATAATGCTCCTATGAACACAGGGGTGCATATACTCTTTCTGATTGGTGTTTCAGGATTCTTATTAAGATCTATTCTCTTAGCAACTGAATAGTGTAATTCAGTACTATTACCTACAGTCACCATGCTGCACATGACATTCCTGAATATCCATTCTTCTTCGATTCTCAAAAGTAAATGACAAGGCACAAACTGTCTGGGGTGATAAAACTGAAAATGGAATTAAAACATCAATTGCTTGTGCTCAGAAGTTAGACTTTTTTCCAAGTAATGGAGAAATACCTTATATTTAACCAGAAGTAGCTACTATGTTTGTGTATACCAAATGAACTGTAGACATTGTGGCCTGCAAATACATAAAGCAAATAAAATTCTTGCTAGCTGGGGCATAGCTAAATGCTCGCCACTCTCCCTGTAAGTCAGTCATTAAAAGCAAACTTTTGATCATTGGCCTAATGTGTTGAAGAATGCTGATTTTCCTGTTTGACATGATAGTGAAGGGTAATGATTTTATAAAAGCACTTATGAAAGGCTGTTTTTATTTTTCACATTTAAAAATTGATTCTGGTTTTTAAGGAACTTTCTTTATGAGCCCGTATGGGCTCAAGTGAAATCCACACTGAAGAACTTAAGGAAAATAGCTTCTGAGAATATGAACTCATTAGCAGAGTTTATTCCTGTGGCTGTATTTCCTGATAATAGTTTTCTTTTAGATATGTGAGTGTCAGATAGTGAAATAGTAAGAATTTGTCTCCTGTTCTCATTAGTGCATATATACAAGATGGGGTAGAATGAGGCAGTCCAAAGACGAATCAGCATCTTCTAGCTCTCTCCTCATTCTTTATCATTGTTATTGGGCACTAGTTTTAAGATTTCTATTTAATGGGAACTTTGGCATATGTAAATATTTGATGTAAGTTTTTGCTCGGTTCAGTTTTAGCAAATTTTAGCATTGCTCTCAGAAAAAAAAAAAAAAGACTGCAGAGACAATGTTTGTGTTGATTTAGAAATGTTAAGAATTTTTTGGGAGTGGCTCCTCAAAGCCTGCAGTGTATTAATTGTGTTTACGGCTGTGAATTTCTTGGTATTTTTTTACTTTGTATTTAATCCAGGCATTTATAATTCTTTAAGAAGTCCCCACTTTAGGATTTGTAAAAAATGATTCTGCATACATACTGTATAAATAAAATTTGTGAACAGGGTCGGCATAGCCTTGGAGAATGGGCAGTGGCTATTGACATACTAAAGGTGGAGTCTGCCGAGAATGCCCCGCCCTGCAGCTGTTTGGCTCCCGTTAAAAGGGTTCCATGGGTTCTGCCAGCACAGCCAGAATATTCCTCCCGGCATGGCTCTTCTGTGCCATCTGGTTCCAGGCTGGGGCCCCACACCCAATGGCAAATTTCCTTATTTCAGAGGAAGTGAGCCACATTCCTCAACCAGTGGGTATGAAATTCCAGCCATTCCAACTCTCCATGCCTGTGACCCCTTCTAATTTATACACAGCAAGTGTCAACTCTCTAGACAAGGACTCAGGAAAAGTGTGTTTTTGATCTTGGCTCTGTCAGAGGCCAGTTTTGTGACGTCAGGGAATATGTTTAATCTGGACCTCAGTTTCCTCATCTGCAAAATGAAGTAATTTGATTAAAGTTCTATTTTGATGAATCAGCCTGGTAATTTTCACATTTTTTTCATAGAACCGTATTGTGAGAAAGTAGAAATTACTGTGAAACGAGGTTTAGCATTGATGTTGATTGGTGTATTTCTTACCAAGGTTTAGAGGGCTTTGAGGGCATTGTGGGAACATTTGGGTACTGTGTGAGAAGTACCAAACCGTTCAAAAATTTTGTGACCATGACCTGGTAACTTGCACAGAACCTAGAGCTGTTTGGTAACTATTGAGTGATGATTGACTGTTTCCAGTTGCCTGCTAGCGCAGATTTCCTTTCTTAAACTTACTACAGTCCTAACCATTCTTCTTATGTCTAAATAGGATATTATCCATATGACAATCACCACTAATTGACTTTGCTGCTTGTTGAACTAGTGCTGGTTTTATAATTCTGGGCCGGGCTCTTGTGTGGGGAAGTAGAGGGAGTATGTTTAGATGATGAAGACATTGCACATACACTTGAGAATGAAGCTGAGCTACAACTGATCATAGGGGCACAGTGAAATAGATGTGAACAAAATGTGAACAAGGTAATGTGGGGGCAGGGTAGAAGAAGAAATTTATTCTAACTGAAGATGGGAGAAGGATTCCCATGTGAGATGAGGAAGTATCTGAGTTGAGCCTAGAGTGATGAAAGCAAAGATTACAATAGGAAGAGGAAAATAACGGTCATTTCAGGCAAGGAGGAAGGGCATTTTGGATGAAAGCAGTAGGAGGACTCCAAGCACATGACCATAGGAAGGGCATGGCTTATTTGAAGGAAAGAGGACAGGGATGATTAGGTGCCTGCTGCAATAGTGAGGCAAGAGTCAGTGGTCGACTTGACTGGGGAAGTACTTGTGGAAATGAAGAAAAGTGGGCAGATTTGAAGTTGATTCAGAAGCTGGAATCTGTAGAATTTGTGGATAGATTTCACATAGGGGTAAAGGAGATGGGTATATATGAATCCTAGATATTTGGCTCATAACACTGGAAAAGTACTGCTATTCTCTGGGAAAAGAAGTACCTAGGATGTGGAAGGTCATGCACTGAGTTTTGGGCCTGTAGGTTTAACGCATCTATAAGGCATCCATGCTGAGATGTCAGGTTGGATCTCAGTGATAAGTCTCATTAGACATTTGGGAGCCATCTACTTTAAAAAAAAATTAATACTTAATTTTTTTAGAGCAGTTTAAGACTCATAGCAAAATTGAGAGAAGGTAAAGAGATGTAACTGTGTCCTCTCTCTCCCCACACATGCATAGGCTCTGCATTATTACAATTCTTCCCCATAGTGGTACATTCGTTACAATTGATGAACCTGCAGTGTCACGTTATAATCACCCGTAGTCCATAGTTTACAGTATGATTCATGCTTTGTGTTACTGTATTTTTCAGACTATAAGACGCACTTTCCCCCCCAAATTTGGGAGGAAAATGGGGGTGCATCTTACAGTCCGAATGTAGCTTACCTGGCTCACTGTGGCAGAGGGTGGGCAGCGGTGGAGTGGCGTCACATTTTTTGCTTCAAATATTTTTCCTCTTTCTCTCCTTTAAAACCTAGGTGCATCTTATGGTCTGAAAATACGGTATATATCCTGTAAGTTTGGGCAAAAGTATGATGACAAGCATCCATAATTATGGTGTCACATAGAATATTTTTACTGCTCTAAAAATCCATTTTGTTTTATCTGTCCCTCCCCAGTCCCCTCATATAAATCTTGTACATATTTTATTAGATTTACATCTAAATACTTCATTTTGGGGGGTGCTAATGTAAATACTGTAGTGCTTATATTTTCAAATTCTACTTGTTCATTGCTGGTATATAGGAAAGTGATTGACTTGCATATTAACTATATTCTGCTGTAATCCCTTATTAGTTTCAGTAGGTATTTTTTTTTTTTTGGCTATGTAGAGAAATCTCAAAGAATCAACAGTTATGTCATCTGCAAACAAAGTTAGTTTATTTCTTTCTTTCCCTTCTGTATACCTATTACTTTTTATTTTATTGTATTAGCCAAAGTAGCAGTACAGTGTTGAAAAGGAGTGATAAAAGGAGACATCCTAGACTTATATTTAATCTTAATGGAAAACCTTGGCATTTCTCATCATTAAGTATGATGTTAGCTGTAGATGTTATTTATGTAATTGAGGAAGTTCCCCTCTAATATGATATACTGAGAGCTTTTTTATTATTATGAATGAATATTGCATTTCGTCAAAGCTTTTTCTGTATTTATCGAGATGATCATGTGATTTTTCATTTTTAGCTTAATGATAGGATGGATTACATTAATTGATTATCGAATGTTAACCAAATCTTGCATACCTAGGATAAATCTTACTTGGTGGTTATAGTGTACAATTCTTGTTACACATTATTGAATTCAATTTGTTAATATTTTGCTGTGGATTTTTACATACATGTTCAGGAAAGAGATTGTTCTGTAGTTTTAATGTTTTCATCTGGTTTTAGTATTAGGGTTATGCTGGCCTCATAGAATGAGTTATGAAGTATTCCCTCTGCTCTGTCCCCTGACAGATTATGGAGAATTTGTATAATTTCTTCCATAAGTGTTTTTCTGATTCATGAATGAACCCATCTGAGCTGGGTACTTTCTGTTTTGAAAGGTTATAATTACTTATTAAATTAACTTATTTAATAGAGATGGTCTTCTTCATTTTCTCTTTCTTTTTGTGTGTTTTGACAGATTGTGTCTTTTGGGAATTGATCCATTTCACCTAGGTTACAAATTTGTGGGCACAGAGTTGTTGGCATTGCTTTATTATTTTTGCAATGTCCATTGGAGCTGTAGTGATGTCCCTTTTTTCATTTTTGATATTAGTAATTTGAGTTCTCTCCTTTTTCTTAGTTAGCATGTCCTAAAGACTTAACAATTTTATTGATCCTTTAAAAGAACCAGGTTGGTTTCATTGATGTTTTCTGTGTTGATTTCTCATTGTCAATTTTATTGATTTCCGCTGTAACTTTTTTTCTGCTTACTTTGGATTTAATTTGCTCTTTTTTTCTAATTTCCTAAAGTGAAAACTTACATTATTGATTTTCGGTCTTCCTTCTTTTCTAATATATGCATTCAATGCTATAAATTTCCCTCTTAGCACTGCTTTTGATGTATTCCATAAAACTTTTCTCTAACTCTCCAGGTATTTTATGATTTCCTTGACTCCAAGAATTAACTCTGTGCATTTGACTTACAAATACATATGTCTTAGCCCTAACCTCTCTTATGAGGCCCATTCCAATATTTTAGTCTGCCTGTTAGACATCTTAACCTGGATCACCTGGAAGCATCTCACATTCAACACGTGTAGAAACTGTATTAGTCTTTTCTACTTTCTCGTTGTGTGCTCAGTGTTTTCATCGTTGTTAGAGATCTGACAACCGACTCCATCATTGTCCTGAATTTTGTGTTTGTGTGTCTGTTTCCGTCAGCCCCTGCCTTCACGGGACTCACAGATAGAAGGTCTGGCTTTTGTAATAGAATCTTTATATTTTCACTGTGTCTTATTCTGTGCCTTTAATGTATTAGATCCTGCCTTTTAGCATGTGAAAGACATAAAATTTCAAAGAAAAAAGCATTTAAAAAGTATGCTTAATGAGGTAGTTATAAAGGGATTCAAAGCTTTGGTTATTCTTATATGGAAAAAAGAAAGCAAGGTATGATTTCATAATGAATATTGATGTCCATTGCAGAAGAGGAGTGAAATAAAACGCCTTCCAAGTCTGTGAAATGTCATTGGCTATGAAGGCAGTCTAATCCTTTCCCCAATCTGAAATGATCAAATAAGCAGAAAAGAAGAAAGTTTGGTTGGAAGTGTTTTTCTGTTGATAGATGTGCTCTGAAGGTCCAGTAGGGAATCTGATTGGCCTTATTAGTTGGCATTTTTTTCTGATTGGTTACTGTCTCTGTGCTTTAGATTAATATTATTTTGGCTTACTTTAAATTATTATTAACTTATTTTAATCCTAAGTTTTCTATCTCTATTTTATATTTCTGTTAAAAAACGAAAGCTCTTCTTGGGTAACATTCTCTGGAATGTCGGGCCAAAAGTTGAATATAATCCTCATTTCATGAAGGGTGGGCTTCTAAATTAACAGTGAAAATTTCTGGAGATAATCTTTTAGTTACTTTATTAGATTAATTTATAACTCTTTCTATTCCAAACACATCTCTGAGATGGGTCTTCTAACTCACTGATTTTCATTAGTAATTAATTGGGAATAATTATTAGAGTTGGTAGGACACCTTTGAAAAAAGGCAATATACTATATTTGATCCCTGTCATCTACTTTCTATTCCTCAAAATATTTGTGTATGTTATGTTCCATGTCAAATTATAACCAAGGTAGCACATGGAATTAAGATGGCTGATTATTCTCTCCTGGAGAGTACGGACTGGAATTCAGCTCTGCTGACACCTTGATTGTAGCCCAGTGGGATCTGCATCAGACCTCAGGCTTCCAGAAATACAATATAATACATGCATGTTGCTTAATGCTAAGTTTGTGGTAATTTGTTATAGGAACAATAGGAAACTAATAGTCCCCTTCTTTATTGCTAATTTGGCTTGCTTCTCATATTTTAGATACAGGGGTTTATAATTTTCTTAGAAAATAGCTTATGTTTACTTTATATCAAAGGCAACCATGCTTATTTTCAAAGAATGATATTTCTATCCTATAGAAAATTTGGCATAGTTTATTTTGCTATTGAATATGATTATATACACCTACATGTTTGTTAACATATACACATGTATAATGTGTGTATGTATACATATATAAACCATTATGAAAGTATATTTTGGGATAGTTTATTATATATTTTTGCTATTGAGGTCAACTATTATAGCTTACATATCAAAGTAATCCAACATAATTTTGACAAAATGGAAAAGGAGCACATATTTGAACATTTCTGTTTCAATGGCTCAGGGGTTATGACATTAGCATATGACAAGTAGTCATTTTTTATTTGGTTTGTCAGGGAACACTATTATCTGGGTTGACAGAAAAGTCGATACTGTCTATTGGCTTTCAAATTTTGGAATCCAATTATAGACAAAGTATGGTTATCATTGTAGAAGAGAATGCAAATGTTTTCAACTTTGACAATGTAAAGTAAAGGTAAAGAAGAGGTAGAGCTGGCAGAAATGGAAAATGAAAGGGCAGAAAGAGAAAAGTAAAAGTAAAAAATGTGATGTCATGTTTTGCTCTAAGGAAAGATGAGATGCAATCTTTAGATGATAAAATTAAATGCAGAAATTTAAGTTATTCATTAAAGATAACAGTAACCATGAAAGGAAATAAACATATTTGAATCACTTTATGAGGAGAAAGAAGGATGGGAAAAGTTGGGGGACTCTAAGTATACTAATTGCCATTAATGACATCAGAAAGTCAAAAGGTGGTTCTGAATAAGTTCAGACCATCAGAAATGTTTATTATTTAGAGAGAAGGAATTAACAATCAAATAGATTGAAACAAAGGCCTAAGAGTTGCCTGGAGAATACAAGGTCTGTCCAAAAGGTATCCAGCCATGTAATATAAAAAATAGAGGCATTTATTGAAGAAGATACAAGATACAGGAAACATTGTACATAGGACAATGACACCTCGGTCCCCTTCAAAGTAGGCACCTCGAAAGACCCATGGCTCCGGACTCTTTTCTCAAAGCGTGTCTCTGGGTGAGTTTGATTCACTCAATCGGTGCGGTCCCCCCCACGGATTTTGCGGGACGAAATCCGCTACACCTTGGGACCTCACAGAGTTCTCCCAGTCACCATCAGCTGCCCGGTCATATTTTCCTGAATCTCAATGATGGTCTGAAATCTCTTCCCTTTCAAAGGTGATTTTAGTTTTGTGAAAAGCCAGAAGTAGCAGGGTGCCAAATCAGGGCTGTAAGGGGGCTGAGTCACCTGGGTGATTTGATGCTTCACCAAAAAACTCTGCAAGAGACATGATGCATCAGTGGGTATGTTGTTGTGATGAAGCTGCCAAACACCGGTTGCCCATAACTGTGGCCTTCTGAATCATCCGAGTACTTTCTACAGAGGAGTGTTCAAGCTTAACGCAAAATATGATGCAGATTCGTTGCTCTACTCACTCAGTCATTTTGAATGCAATGGCCACACAGTACACATGCTCACGCAACAGCATCTTCCACTCCCACTGACTCGTACAGTGAAGTGGTCATTGTTCACGCATGTGCATTCCAGTCCACTCTCCTTGGCTGCTAGGTTATGTCAATGTCATGTAAACCATTCTTGCTATATTAACAATGGCTTGACTTTTTCTGGACAGACCTTGTACAATTGGGCCACCCACAGGCACTATTTAATTGTAAAATCAAAGTAATTCGAACACATGGTTTAAAGCAGGATTTGGCAAACTTTTTTGTGAAGGGCCACGTAGTAAATATTTTACCCTTTGCAAGCCATGGTCGAAGGAACTCAGCTGTGCTGCTGTAGCCATACATACTGTTTTCACCGGTAAGTGTGGCTGTGTTCTGCAAAAGTTTGTTTACAAGTATAGATGATGTCCATAGTTTGCCGGTTTCTTGTTTAAAAAGTCAAAAAGTGCTAAAAGACCGTATCCAAAAGCAGTGGTCTGTTGAGACCCTCCCACCCATCCTGCTTCTAAGAAGTTGCCCTTCTAAACTTTTTATGTGTTTCCTTTTTCTGTTTGGTATTTATCTTGACAATTCTAAATAATTTATGAATCAAGGGATACCAGTGTGCTTTTATTTCAAAATATGAATTTATTGCTATTTCTTGATTCATCAGTTAGAGACAGTCTCTTTTACGCTCTATTAGGATAGTTGAAAAATGCAACTTTCTTACAGCTTCTTCTCCTTTTCACTCTTGTTTGTCCAAAATTTTTATTGGAAGATTTGATTAAATCTACATTCAGTGTTTTCAAAGCCAGAAAAGTTGGTGGCTGTGCTGCCTGTCACTACCAGAAGCAATACGCAGGGACAAGGATCGAATCTTTATGGGCACTTTATTCAGATGCCAGCAATCTGAGAACACAGTGGGTTATGTACCCTTAGAAAACCGTCTTAACATTTCATTTCAAGATGACCCTTTCTAGAAGGAGAAGAAAAGGGTAGGTAAAGGGTTTGGAATTCAGGGGAAAAGGTTAATCAGATAAAAGCTATGGGATGGTGATTTTATTAGCATCCCTTCATCTGCTGACTGGTGATTCCTTATCTGCTCCTTGGTTAGGGGACATTCCTTCCCTGGAGCACGGTGGCTCGGATACCATCGTGGTCACGTGCTCCTCCTGGGACACAAAGGTTGAACTGCTCGCAGGCCTTCTGGACTCAGGGTAGGTCCAGTCATACATTCCAGTTCCTAGAACGACAGCTTTCTACAGGCATTAATCAGTAAACCTGTTAACTATAACTTAAAGTTAATAGTTTTTAACTCTTGAGTTCTCCCCTCATTTTCACTGCTGTAACCATGCAGGTATTGTTCAGTCTTGAGTAACTACATTTGCTTCCTGTCTTCTGCAAGTTTTAACTCTTCTGGAGTTAATCAACATTTATTTTGTTTAGTTTTCTTTGAAACTCATACTTTCTCTTTTCTTTTTGTAATTGTTGTCTGAAATGACTCTTAGTACCATTTTCCATAGAGTTAAAATTGTCATAGAATCATCAATTTCATATTTTCCCCTGATATTATGGAGCCCTGCAGGAGTGCCGAGACAATCTGGGATGATTGCTGCCTAAGCTCCTGCATAGCTGTCATATTAAAGCTGTTGCTATTTTTTGGAAATTAATTTCCCATCTCTTTTGTGTTGGGTCATCTGTTTCCTGGGTCCTCCATTTTGGTGGCACAGATTTTTCTAATTGCCTGAGAGGAGTGGCTGAGGAAGGCTGGCTCTAAGCCTGGATGCTAGTTTCTCTGGGAGTGGGTGAGGGCGCAGGGCTGGAATGTGCAGCGTTAATTGTGCAGACCCCTATTGCGGTCTACAGCCTTTTGTATTCAGCTGTTTCTGTACCTGATGTCTTGGCGTCTGGATTCTACTGAAGGTCAATTTCTTCAGCTACTATGTCTCTTGCCTCTTGACAGGGAGATAGTGGTTGGCAACTAGGAGTTTCTTCATTACTTAAATATATTTTCAGATAATTTTTTAATGACATTTTATTGATTATGCTATTACAGTTGTCCCAATTTTCTCCTTTGCCTCCTCTCCACACAGCACTCCCTACTCCCTCAGGCAGTACCCCCACCATTGTCATGTCCACGGGTCATGTGGGTAAGTTCTTTGGCTACTCCATTCCCTAGACTGTATTTTATATTTCTATGGCTATTCCGTCACTACCTCTTTGTACTTCTTAATCCCCTCCTCTCTTCACTCTGCCATCTGGCAACCCTCAAAATGTTCTCTGAATCCATGACTCTCTCTGTTCTTCTTGTTTGCTTAGGTATTTTTATATTCAATTATTGACAGGTATGTATTTATTACCATTTTATTGTCCATAGTTTCAATCTTCTTTTCTTAAATAAGTCCTTTTAACATTTCATATAATAATGGCTTGGTGATGATGAACTTCTTTAGTTTTTTTTTGTCTGGGAAGCTCTTTATCTGCCCATCGATTCTAAATGATATCTTTGCTGGGTAGAGCAATCTTGGCTGTAGGTCCCTGCTTTTATGACTTTGAATATTTCTTGCCAGTCCCTTCTAGCCTGCAATGTTTGTTTTCGGAAATCAGCTGACAGTCCTATGGGGACTCCCGTGTAGATAACTAACTGCTTTTCTCTTGCTGCTTTTAAGATTCTCTAACCTTTGGCATTTTAATTATGAAGTGTCTTCGAGTGGGCCTCCTTGCATCCATCTTGTTTGGGACTTTCTGTGCTTCTTGGACTTGCATGTCCATTTCATTCACCAAATTAGGGAAGTTTTCTCTCATTATTTTAATAGATTTCCAATTTCTTGCTCTTTCTCTTCTCCTTCTGGCACCTCTATGAGGCAAATGTTGGGACGTTTTAAGTTGTCCCAGAAGCTGCTTATACTATCCTTGTTTTTTGAATTCTTTTTTCATCTTGTTGTTTTGCATGGCTGTATTTGCTACCATATGTTCCAAATCATTGATTTGATTCCCAGCTTTATTCACTCTACCATTGTTTCCCTGTAAATTGTTCTTTATTTCAATTAGTGTATCCTTCATTTCTGGCTGGATATTTTTTATGCTGTTAACATCCTCACTATGTTCCTTGAGAAACATTATAACCAGTGATTTGAACTGTGCATCTGATAAATTGCTTATCTCCATTTTGTTTAGTTTTTTTTTTTTTCTGCAGTTTTGATCTGTTCTTTTATTTGGGCCATGTTTCTTTGTCTCCTTGTTTTGGCAGCCTCCCTGTGTTTGTTTCTATGTATTAGGTACAGCTGCTTTAACTTCGTGTCTTGGTAGTGTGGCCTCATGTAGTAGGTGTCCTGTAGGATCCAGTGGCACAGCCTCCTCTATCACCTAAGCTGGGTACTCAAGGTACGTCCTTTGTGTGGGCTGAGTACACCCCCTTCTTGTGGTTGAGCTTGGTTGCTATTGACAGGTCAATGGGAGGGATTTACCGAAGCCAGTCAATTGCAAGGATTGGCTGGACCACTGACTACCAACCTCCTCCCCACACCTACTTCTGTTTTTCTTTGGCCCTCTTATCTCCAGGTTGTTTCCCAGGTGGACTGGCTTGTTTTTCATGCTAGCTCTCTCCATCTAAAGACACTTGGGTTTGACCTTCCTCCTCTTTGATAGGCTATTACTTCTTTATCCATTTTCTGTCTTTTGTATTATGCTTTGAATTGCATATATCTCCTGGTTTCATGGAGTTTATGGTTTTGTATTTAGATTTCCTTGTTTGGGGATGATTTCCAAGGAAGAAAGGATGGGATGGTATTTACAACTGTAACCACGGGTATATGTTAACTGATCATTCTTTTTTTTTAAATCCTCACCCAAGCATATGTTTTATTGATTTTGGAGAGAGGAGTTGTGAGGGATGGAGTGAGGGGGAGAAAGAGGGAAAGAGAGACAGACAGATAGATATCGATGTGAGAGATAAACATAGATTTGTTGCCTCTGGTATGCACCTCAACTAGGGATTGAACCTGCAACCTAGGTATGTTCCCTGACCAGGAATCAAACTTGCAGCCCTTTGGTGTATAGGACGATGCGCCAACCAAATGAGCCACCAGCCTAGGCTTTCTATCTGCAACTTAAAAAAAAAGTATTAAATTAATTTTCTTTTAAAAGTAAAGAACAGATCTACGGTCATATCAGTTTTTATATTATATTAATATGTATATGTGAGGGAATATATGTGTATAAATATATAAAAATTTATATAACCAATATTGTGATATACTCTCAGAAAACTTTTCTTCAGTGTTCTGATTATTTTTCTATAATTTTAGAAATATTTCTTCATAAGGTGAAAGTTTGAATTCTTTTCTTATTGTTGTTTGCCTGCTACAGAATTGGCATTTCTGCTTGGGGGTTTCCCCCCACTATATTTATAATTGAATAGTATAATAATGGTGTAGTGATACCATAATTTTAGGCAAAACTACATAGATTTCGTGGTCATCAGCATAGAGAGAAAGTGGGGAAGAGTGTTTCATCCTGGTCAGAATTTTGGCAAATGGAAGACTGCCCGCACATTCCGATGCTTCTCTTTCTGGATCTTTTGTGTGCTTTTGTTGACTTTCTTATTTCTCAAGCCCAGGAGGTCTTTTGGCCCTCTGAACTGTCAGTAAACCTCAGTTTTGAAGAATTGCAGGACAGTAATAATAACAGGCACTGTTTATTGTACATCTGTGATAAAGATAAATTGTACCAGATGCTGGAATTACAGTAGTACGTGAGTTAGAAAGAAATGAGTCTGCCATTGTAGAATTCAAGAGCATGCTACCAAGAAAGAAAATATATTGAGGTGTACACCTGTGTGCCTACTATATATGTGCCTGTGTTTGAATATGTAATGAGTCTCACACTATGGTGAGGGCTGATGGCATGGTTCCCATGTAAGGGGTGGACTTTGGATTTCTGCCTAGCCTTACCTACTCTAACGCTCACACTTTCCCGCCAAACAACTTCATTTTGAGCCTTAGAGTTGAGCACCTTCTTTATGCTGTCCATGCCCCATCACACCTGGAATGTCTCGCCTCAGTAGTTTAGAAGGGAACGCCTGAGATGCAAATAACGTATAGACTCCTTCTTCTGTATTTCTGGAAATACTTTTATTTAAAAGCAGAGTTACTTTTTAATATGTTTAAAGATGTTGAAAAACTAGTAGAATTTTAGCTGGTGGTGTAGAAATTTTACCTGGTGTGGGGCAAGGTGTTCTTCACCAGGCTGGACAGGCAGTTGCTGCCATTTGGTGTCTTCCTGTCTGCGCCCTGCTTATTCCGCTGACTGGTGGGCTGGCTCTCCCGCTTCAATGGCCACATAAGGGATAAGGGACCTTTTTCTCAGCCTTGACTTTTTTTATAAATGATGCAAATGGACTTGCCCAAGGGCCCCGCCTTTCGTTAGGAGACCTGACTCCCATTTTCCAGACTGCCACGGACTTGCCTCCTCACATCTTTGCTCACACGTCATCCTTTCAATAGACCTGACCTTATACCCCATTGAAAAACATAAGCTCTCTGTACTCCCCACCTTCCTCACCCTATTCTATTTTTTTCTCCCAAATAACTTACAACTTTCTAACATACCATTTTGTTTAATTCTCTATTTGGTTTGTTAATTTCTGCCTGTTTTCACTCCTCACTGAAAATGTAAGTTTTATTCTTGCAAGGATGGGGTTTTTCTCCTCCATTTTGTTCTTGGATGGTTGTAAAAATTCAACATATACTTGTCGTAGAAGTGACTGCCATTGGCATGCAATCCAGAGTGTTTCTACTTTCTTTCTGTGGTTCAATCTTTCATTTTAGTATGATGAGGTCTTTTCACTTTCTCCTTTATTACTCCTTTGTTTCTCCTTGTCTTCAATCATATGACAAATTTATAATGGATGCCAAAAGTAGTTTTAGGTGTTGGGCATATGAAAGCGAAGAACGCTTCTGTATCATGGAACTTATGTTCTAGTTGGGGGAGAACAATTCATAAAAGCGAACAACCCTCCCTTCTTGGCGGAGGTTGGGCGTCCGGTCCAATCCCTGTAACAGAAGGAGCCAGAGGGAAAGGACTCCCGCCCCCTTAGAGTCATGTCTTCTGTGCCCACGGTTTCAGGTCTGCTGGTTCTATCCTCAAGCACTGGCACAGGGGTAAAAAAAGAAAAACAAATGTTTGAATAAAATAATGTATTGTTTGATACAGGCAGTGGGGAAGAGAATCAGCTTCAGACTAGGGGTACTGAGCTCAACCTTTTCTACTTCCTTTCCTTTGCTTTCTGTGCTCTCTTTAGCTATATCTGTGATCCATCTGTATCATTCTGGAGGAATGACTGTTCTCTAGAATGACTGTTCTGGAGAAACAGAACTAACAGTAGTAGATAATGGTGTCCCATACTTTTGAAAATCAGAGACAGATAATCCTTCACCATTCATCTTACTGCTAGACTGAAAAGCCATCTTGTAAACAGTGAGCAGGAATAATGTTGATGAGGTCTTTATGTTTATTTTAGAATTAACTTATTTTATAAACACTTTTTATAAACACTGCCACCAGTACCTCTTCTGATGTAAATTAAAATTCCCTTTTTTATGTCTTAATTTCCTCAGCGATGGAGCATAAAACTTTGTGTTTGAATAAAGAGTTAGAGGTCATGGTAGTTACCTATAGAATGCTTTAAACTTTCTTCATTCATTCATATATGCAAAGCTACACACACACTTGGCAGCATCTGTGAAGGGAGTCTTTGGAGTTACTTTAAAAAGATGCCAGCATCATAGCAGCAAGTATTTAATTGGCTGCATTGTGTAAATCTTGAGTTGTATGAATTTGCATTCTCCCATTCTTATTAAAATCCATTTTGTAGTTGAATACTTTTTGGGGTTTTTTAATGAATAAATTATTTAAACATTTCTAGTTTGTCCTTCCTTCTCTTTGGGGGTATGGCTGCTTCCATTCTTTGGTTGAAGGCTTTGCATTTCTTTGGACCACACAAGCTTCTAAAACCTTGGCATCCAGGCCTTTAGACTATAAAATTTCACTGAAAACAATGAATGGGAAACAGAATTTAAAAAATAGCTGTTTTTTAACATTAATTTGAAGCATTTTATTTCTGTGTTATTAAATTAATAATGGTTTAATGTTTTATAGGTCATACTGGGAATCTTTTGAAGTAGATATATCAATTAAATGCATGTGTAATTGTTATGAATTCCAGAAGTTAGCATTTAATTTTTCTGGTAGAACTTTGATTTTAAGATTATAGTATATTTGCCCTGGCTGGTGTAGCTCAGTGGATTGAGCGTAGGCTGGGAACCAAAGGGTCCCGGTTCGATTCCCAGTCAGGGCACATGCCTGGGTTGCGGGCCAGGTCCCCAGTGAGGGCCATGTGAGAGGCAACCACACATTGATGTTTCTCTCTCTCTCTGTCTCCCTCCCTTCCCCTCTCTCTAAAATTAAATAAAAAATCTTAAAAAAATTATAGTATATTTTATCCTGAAGATTTATATGTGGCTTATACCTTTTTGCATTTACCCTACTCTTACATCCATAGAAAAGGGAATTTACATATTCCTGTGGAGAGTTAGATTGCACTGAGATGATGGTGGCTGTAGACTTGAAAATAATTAAACTTATCCTTTATTTTTCTAAAGCTCTAATCTAGACATCTGAACCTTCTTTTTCCTCAATAAATTTAGGTTAATCCCAGAATGAAAAGTTAACCTTTAAAGTTCTTTATATAGAGAATTATGGATACTTCACAAAGCTTAATGAAAAATGACATGGCATGATTAACATTCTTTTTAATATCTACTTTATTTAATAAATAAACTAGAGAGTAAGTGATAAGTAAATGATAAAGTGTATACCTTGGTGACTAAATACATTTCCTCCTCCTTGAAAAGGAGAGAATAATTTTATCAAAACTTGGATTACAAGGTAAAATAGAAAATTTCTTCTGGAATTGTTGGTGCTGTTATATTGAGACTACTTTTTTTTTTTTTAGCTTTTTAAAAATTGTTCTTCAAGTAGTTTTCTGCCTTCTACCCTCCCCTCCCCCCCACCACCCCAGAGGCTGAACTTCAATCTACCTCTTTACTGTTTATGTAACTTTTCAGGAGAACAAGCACATCTTTCTTGTGCCTTTTCATTTGATGGGAGTCTCATGTGGTCATTTAAAACTTACACAAGTTCATCTGTAAAAGATCAACCACAGAGAAGGAGCGGGATAAGAATTTGAATATTGTTGCTGATTTAAGTTGTACGAGCAATAGTGTGTATCCCAGGAGAAACACGAAATGAGAGACTGCTACAGCTTTGCCATCTCAGCTCCCCTGTGCTTGTGGCTGGAGTATGATTGGAAGGGTCTAAGATAAGCGGTTTTCACAGAATATGGTCTCCTGCTGGATCCAGATACTTGACCTGTATGCAATTGAAAAGACAGTGATCTGCTCCAGTGCTGGTTGAAAACAAGAAGTGTCAGACTTATCGAAAGGAGTTATGCTTCCAGTACAGTGTCTGCCTGAGAGATTTCCGGGGTAATTTTAACAATAAGAAATTTGGGCCTTACCAGGTAACACTAAGGGCTCGGTGTCCTATAAACTATGGTTCTTCTTTTTTTCCTTTTTGTTCTCCCATGTAAGCAAACCTAAATTATGTCCTTTGATGAGTGAGCCAACCTACTTCTAGCTCCCATATGAGTGCTCCTCAGTTTAATAATCATCTCTTAAATTTCTAAAAATACTCTAAATGTGGTGTGACCACTATAGTATAGAACGAGATTATTACACAGTACTTCTATTATCATAGCTTAAGGTGGCGGTGGCATTTGTAGCAGACTTGTCACACTGTTGACTCATTTGGGCCTGTGGTCCACTAGGCCTCCACCGTGGGTCTTAGAGGTTGTCAGTAACTAGTGGTCAGTCAGCTCCGTGTTCTGTTCATGGGATCATCTGGCCTCCCCAGTTTTCGAGACTTGTACATCCCCTTTCTTTCCTTTGCTTTAAAATTCCTTCCTGTACTTCTAAAGAAATTTGTTCCAAATAGCTTTTTAGTGTTCTTTATTTTGTGTACTGGGAAGATGTCATGTGTGAAGGGAACTATTAGGTATTACAGTTTAAAAAAGAAATCACATTTTTGGAAGTAAAAGTTCTCCTCATTTTCATGTAAACATTTTAAAAGGGTAGCACACAGAAAAGTACTCAAATGAGTGTAGCCAGGACACACATCAAGGAGTAGACTGTTTCTCCAGAAGCTTTTGTGCCCCTTTGATTCACCGCTCTTCCCCTCTCAAGGGGGAACCAGTCTCCTGACCTCTAATGTTGTGAGTTAATTCTGCTTGTTTCTGAGCTTATCTGCAGGAAATCCCACACAGTGTGTACTTTTTGTTTGTATTTGGCTCTTTTGATTAATATTATGCCACATATTCACTGATATTATTGCATAAAGTTGTGTTGTCATTTTTTCATTCATGTTGATGTTTCGTATTCCACTGCAATGCGCATCCATTCTGCCGGTGATGAGTATTTGGTTTGTTTGCAGCTGTGTAGGTGTAAGGAGTAATACTGCTATGAATATTTTAGTACCTGTCTTTGGTAATCGTATATACTTGTTTTTGTTGAATATATACTTGAGAGTAGGATGTTTCTGTTAGATACTACTGGTTTTCCAGAGTTATTGTACAAATTTACACTCCCGTCCTCGCTATCTGAGAATTCTGGTTGCTCCATGTCCCTGCAGTCCTAACCCTAGCCTTAATTAATTCTGAGATCAACATCTTCACAATATTGAGATTCACTTTTCACAAAACAAATTTCAGTCTATGAAACTCATCTTGATTTTTTTCCCAATTCTTTATAAGTTTTAATATAGAAGTTTTATATATTTTATTAGACTCATCCTTAAATATTTTATTTTTGATGCTATCATAAATATTACTCTTAAAAATTTCATTTTTCTGATTGTTACCGGCTTGTCTTATTTATTGAGATACTTTTTATTGTGCATTGGTGCACAATTCTCAAATGCTTGTATATCATCTCCTGTGATGATCAACTAATTTTTATGCTTGTTTTTCCTCTGTTGATTTGATGAGTGACCTTGGTTGACTTTTGAATTTTAAACCATTCCTGCATTACTGGAATAAATTCCACTTGGTCATGATGTATTATCCTTTGTATAGATCACTGAATTAGATAAATCTAAGATTTTGCGTATGTATTGCATGTAGATTTTTGTAATTTTTACAATTTTTCTTGTCCTTGTAAGGTGTGGTATTAATATTATGCTATTCTTGTGAGAAGAGATGGGAGAATTTTTCTCTTTTTTTAGTTTCTAGAAGTATTTGTATAAGATGAACACTATGTCTTCCTTAAACATTAGGAACATTTTAACTATGAAGTAATCAGAGCCTGCTATTTTCTTTTTTATTTATTTTATTTATTTTTTTTACTTTTTCATTGAATTTATTGGGGTGACACTGGTTAATAAAATTATATAGGTTTCAGGTGTACAGTTCTGTAATACATTAACTGTACATTGTATTGTGTGTTCACAAGTCCAGTTTCCTTCCATCAGCATTTACCCCCCTTACAACCTCTCTTGCCGTACCCCTCCCCGCTTTCCCGCTGGTAATCACTATGCACCATACTGTTCTCTCTGTTTTTTTTTTTTTCTGAATCCCTTCACCTATTTTACTTAGCCCCACAACACCCATCCTCTATGACAGATGTCAATCTGTTCTCTATGAGTCTGTTTCTATTTTGTTAGTTTATTTTGTTCATCATTATTTGTCTTTCTCCAACTGGCTTATTTCATTTAGCACAATGCTCTCCAGGTCCATCCATGCTGTCCCAAATGATGATACTGTCTTCTTTTTTATGGCTGAGTAGTATTCCGCTGGAGCCTGGTATTTTCTTTATGAGAAAGATTTTTATAAGTAATACAATCAATTGATTTAATTGTCTTTTTGTACTATCATAGTTTCTATTTTTATTGTCAGTTTTAATAATTATTAAAAGATTTTACTTATGTTTAGAGATAGAGGAAGGAGGGGAAAAGAGAGGGAGAAAAATGTTATCGATTGCCTCTCAGTTGTCCCTCATACACACCCCCGAGCCGGCCAGCAACCCAGGCATGTGCTCTGACCACACTTTGGACTGGAGGCCTTTTGCTTTGTGATGATGGTCAACCAAGTGAGCCATGCCAGTCAGGGCTATTGCCAGTTTTGGTAAGTTGTATTTTTCAAAGAATTTGTTTGTTTTATATAAATTGTCAGTTTCATAGCTCTGATGACCTGTAAGATCTTTGATGCTATTTCTTGTTATTTTCCTTCTTGATGCTGGAAATTTACTTATTTATTTTTGACCAATCCTACTAGGTATTTATCAATTTTTATCAAACCTTTTATAGAACCAGGTTTTATGTATTTGTTTTATATTTGTTTATTTCATTGAATTTTGCTCTATATTTTCTTTCTTCTGTCTGCATTTAGCTAGCTATTCTTTTTCTAGTTTCTTGATTTTAGGTCATCTTTTTTGCTAATATTTGCATAAATATCCCATTAAGCACTGCTTTAGCTGCATCACACAATTTTTGTTTTTAATTATTTCTAAGTTAGAACTGTTTTTATAATTTTTATATTTTTAATCTATAGATTATTCAGAAATGTATTTCCTGATTTCCAAACAGCCAGATAATTTCTAGATACTTTTCTGTAGTTGATTCCACTGTGATCAGTGAACATATTCTGAATAATTCTAGACCTCTAAAACTTGGTGTATATTTATTTCATGTGCACTTGTAAAAAGGTATTTTCTAATCTTTTAGGGTACAGTGTTTGAGGTATATATATGTAATATAAATAATTTAGGTCACTTTGTTCATTGCGTTCAGGCAATTTATGTCTCACTGACATTTTTTGCTTTCTATTTTTCTGTCATAAATTTGACACTGTGATTGTGAATTTTTTAAATCTGTTCATTTTGGCAGTATATATGTATTGAAATGATACTATCAGGTACAGACAAATTTAGAATTAAAATTTTGTTTTCTGTTAGACTTTCTTATCTTCACGTGATGTCTCCCCCTTTACTTTTAGTAATATTTCTTAAAGTCTCTTTTACCTGATGTTAGATTATAGATTTTTAAAACTATAAGTAGAGATTTATAGTTGTGTTTTTAAGCTCTCCAAGTATTACTTTCAACCCAGCATAAAACCCCTTGGTCTCTTCTAGTTTTTCTGAATTCTTTGGAAACATACTTGGTTAAAGTGGCATCAGCTCATCTTCCTCTTCCAGTCTTTTCTCAAGTTTGCTCTTGGTTGATCTATTTCAGGAAGATAGAGGCATATTCTGAAGACAGGACTAGTTCATAATAAGCTCTATATTCGTTTGTGCCTTTTCTGGCTTAATTCTTTCCTTTCACGTGTCCGTGCTGCTCTGCTAGTCTTTGCTCTGACACCACTTTCCGGAACTCCTTGTTTTCCCTACTCTGTCTGTGCGTGGTTATCCCTGTCCCCTGCCTGCCCCAGTCTCCACACCTGCTCTGACCACGTGCATTCTGGGGCATCTGATTCTCTTCTGGTCTAGAGGGGAGAATAACTTCAGAGGATGATGATAGCAGTAGTTAGAATGCGCATGCATATAAAACTTCATAATTCTCTACACAAGTGCTAATGCCCCAACTTCTTCCTTTGCAGGGAAATCTTTTTATTGCTTACCAAATACTTGATTTCATGATTTTGAAGATTTATGTTTGGAATCTTCCCTCACCTGTGAAACACTAGACGCACTTATGCAAAGATTTTACAGTTTTTCATTATTGCGCTCTTGTGTCCTCTACACTTCGACTCTCTGTGGTACATTGTGCAGAAGGCCGTAGGTCCTTTAGGATCACTAATGATGGAGCAATTGAGGCCAAGAGGAATGATTTGCCTGGATCCATATAGTTAAGTAGCGATAGTAATGGATATGATTCCATGCCTTATCCTTAAATAATGGTTCTTTTTGTTGGGTTCTTTCATCTAAAATTTTTTTCTCTGTTAAAAAAAAATGCACCTTTGTCTCTGTTGTGTATTAAGTATCTGACCTTGAGTAAGTTAATTTACCTACCTATGCCTTGCTTTCCTCACTTCTAAAATGACTTGGTAACCACTTCATGAGTCTGTTTGAGGATAAATGAGTTAATCATATAAAACATGCAGTACCTGTTATATGCCCTGGCCTATAACAGGTAGTAAAACAAATTACATGCTATTATGATGATTATGATAATGAAGATAATGATGGAAATGTTAAAATCTTATTTTCTGTCTATATTTCACCAAATTCACAGAGTTAAATTCTACAAGGAAAATTCTAATTTTCCATTAACTTTCATTTTACAATTGTTCTTATTTTCCAGTGGTTAAGATTTTTCTTGTGAAAATACAAAGCCACAAAAAAGCAGTTACATTATTGAGCACTGTAATTACCACCACTGATAAACACAACCCTTCTCTGGACATCGGCTTTACTTTGCAGAGATTTCCCCCATTTCGACCTTGCCACCATTGCACCATTTTTCTCCTGGTGGACCACAGGCATTTTATTTAGAAACCTCCACATTTTCCCTCTTTTGATTATTGACATAATCTCAGTGCTTGGTGGTCACAGCATTTTAGTATTTGGCTTGCTAGTTTACTCCTCCAGGTATTGCAGATGGAAAATTGTTGTTCTTCAGAACTATGGCTAATATAAATTTTTGAAGTTATAGGGGCAAATTTCATGTCATCTACCTGCAGTGAAAAAATATCTGTTGCTGTTAATATCAGTGCCTCTTTGGAACAACTTTTACATTGATCATTAAAAGTACCATGTAAATGTCTTCTTCCCATAATGCATATGTTTTAGTTTCCTGTATTGGTTCCCCCTTGTAGACTGGTTTAAAATTCCAAGAGTGTTTAAGTTAACCATGCATTATTAAAAAAAAAAAACAGATAAGATACTATCAGAAGTGGAGAAAATATAATGTATATTATGTGATTTTTCAATACTTCAATGATCCTAGGAGTGTAATAAGATTTCATAGCACATGTACTAGAGACATTTTCAAAATAATTTAAAAGTTATATTGTGTTATATTGTGTTATATTTTCAAAATAATTTAAAAGTTATATTGTGTTATATTGTGTTATATTGTGTTATATTGTCCAAGAGTGTTAGATATTTTTACAATCTAAAAGTAGATTAAGTGTCACAGTCATGAAAAAATACAGTATATTTTTCCAAGTGATTAATTGTGTGAACCATGACACATATGTGAACATCCTTTCATGTTTGATCAGTTTTATTCCTGATGGTAATAAAAGCAATTAAATGAAATGCAAAATGTTGACTGCAAAGTAATGGTTGAAATTTTTACATGCATTAAGTCATGGTGAATTTATGGTCCTGTGGTAGCTATTGGCTGTTAATGCTCTTTGTGTATTTTTATAATGATCTATCGCACCGTGGCCAAAATACCATGGGGACAAAAAGCACAGTTGGTGTGTACTGTGTTTGTTGATTTATCTCTCTTGGATGTGTAAAATATTAACTGAAGCTGCTTTCATATAGCTTCCGTTTTTGTGCAGGATTAGACGTGTGATCACAATTAGCCTTTCCTTCTTTGATGTGAATGAATTGCAATATCAATATGGAATGGGGCAAGTTAAAATTGCACAGTCTTTTGTATATTCTCTCAACATGTATTTCACTTAAAAACTTTTTTAGGGGCTACTGAATATGTGATTCCAGAATACATCAAATTACTTTTATCCCTTTCCGTAATTCTGTAAAACTTTTAACTTCTGTACTTTTTTGAATCAAGGGAAAAAAACCTATCTTAGTTTCAACTCCTGTGCTTCATTTTCCAGAACATCTTAGATCCCACAAGTTTGTGGGAGGGAGAGAAGTTATGTGACTTGACAACCCGACCTTGCTGCTACTTGTCCGCTGCTCCCTTTGCCACTGATCAGATCCTCTTCCTTGCTGTTGCTTGATTTCTGTATTTTAAATCAGCCTTTGGTTTTCTGCTCCTACTTTTAGGCAGGAAGATGTATACTTTAAATTGTACTGTTGTTTTTGAGGGGTAATTGTTTAGTTTAGTCTTAGTTGATGAAATCTGCTTCTACAAACTGAACCCGAGAAAAAAGGAGACAACTTAATAGATGCCAACTTTTAAGTAATTGAGTATAAGAAAGCAAACTTTTTTTTACCATGTTAATCATTTTTTTAATTAATTTTTTTGTTTAATTACAGTTATTTGCAGCCTCTCCCCTCCCTTCACTTCCCGTCCCACCCCCCCAACCTCCCTCCTCCCCCTTAGTTCTGTCCATGTGTCCTCAAAAGCAAACTTTTAAGAATACATCATCTATTATAAACATATTTAAAATCAACAGATTTTTTATCTACAATGCTTTAATATATCAAAAACTAACTCAGTGGAAGTTAATAGAAATTAATTAAATTAAACTCCTTTTGTAAGAAGGCTGTTTTTACCAGGGTAATGTAATACTCCATGGATTTAAGCCAGAAGTCCTGGGTAGCTTTGGAGAAGTATGTTGCTCGTGGCATGACAGTAGCAAAAAGATTCAGATCTGAAAGATTACTGGGGGAATTATTTCTTGCTCTCTTTTCTGCATCGTCCAGTGGCCATTGCATAGAGTTTGCCTACCCCAGGATTCTCCCTATTTAGAACCTAGTCTGTTGTCATTAGCTCACCTTTTATAGCACAGTCACCTTGAGTTGGTAACGATCTCTGATTAAAGATTCTGATTGAGGGGTGTCTTACGCTTTTCTTACCTGGTTGGATAATCCTTGCTAACATCTTTGTGCTCTGTTTCTGGGCAATGGAATCAGGAAAAATTTCCTAATAAATCATTAGTGTTTCCACTTAAAAGCCTAGTATTAGAAGCAAAAGGAATTCCTTTCATTGTGCTTGGAATATTTCTTAAGATACTCTATAGAAAACTTAATTTTGAAATGTCAAAAGCTTAGCTAAGGAGAATTCCTTTGAATTTTTAAAGCCCATTACTTTATCAAGTCCGATTACTAAAAAGCTATGTATTTGACCCACATTTGAGTAGCCTTTTGCATAGATGCTTTACAAGAATTATTATTTAATGGTATGCACTTGACTTACTATTTAAAGTACAGGACAGTTAAAGAGGAGGCTGTATGACAACCTCCTCTTGTTTCTATCAGTTGTAGAATTGCACTTGAATTCTGTGGGTAATGTTAGTTCTTAATACTTTATAAAGATTTATGTAGTAAAGGTTGAGAACTTTATCCTAGAATTTCCATTTCTTTTCACAAACTGGTATTCTTTTATTGGAAACTGAGTGATTTATAGCTCAAAAGTTTCCCAGTTTGAGAGGCTTTCTAAGAATCACAGAACCAAATTGATTATAGCTTTGCTCTTCCGGTAAAAACTTTACTAATTTTTCTCATTGGTTCGTGTTCTTGTCTCATTAGGATAATGCTTCACTTTCATAGCTTTTCTAGAAAGGGGAAGTGCATGAGCAACTGAGCTACATTACTTAATTCCAAGCTGTGGTATCAGTATATCTAGCCATGTATCAAGTTGAGAAAACAATTCTTTCCTTAAGCCTTCCACTCCTAAGCAGTTGTTTTTAAAAACAATACTTGGAAATCTCCTACATCAGTAAATACCCCAGTTGAGCGAATCCCCGCTTCAGCTCTGACGCAGTCTGAGTTGCTGTCCTGCTACAGCGAATGGAACCCCGCGCAGGCGCCCTGGCTCCTGGTCTCGCTGCGAATCTTAGAGCTGAGGACACGCAAAGAGCATGGCGCTCCAAACAGGCGCAGGGCTGATGGGCGCCCCACCTCATTTGTATATTCCAAAGTGGTCCTTATTTTGCTGTCCCAGATTTCTGCCTTATGACTGTTTTTCCTCTGCAGCTTTGGGATCTCAGTTGAACTTCCAATCCTCAGCTTCAGAGAGTACCCTCAAGTAGATCTTTCTTTTCCAGAATATTCTTGGGATTACCTACATGGTAGTTTATTAAAAAATTCTCAGTGGAATGTATATATATATATATATATATATATATATATATATATACTTTGATTTACTTATTCACATTAAACAGGATAAAATGCTGAATATTTATTGAAGTAAATAGCTAACTTTTGATTTTGGTGTTTAAACATTTTATTATTACTAGAGCATATTTTTAATGAGCCAGTTTATTTCTTTTAAATTAAAACATGTATTATTTTTTGAAAAGTTTGAGTCATGACACTTGTTGATGGTTCTACAGGATCCTGGCTACTGGGTGAAGATTCATCACTTAGAATACACAGATGGAGGAATTCTGGATCCAGATGATATCTTGGCAGATGTCGTGGAAGACAAAGATAAGGTAGATGACTCTAAAAATATTCCTCTCTGTTTTCCTCTATAAAGCTCTGTGTTTTTCCAGAGATTGAGATCCTTAGCAAACTCATGTGTCAGTTATTATTAAAAGTTACCATCTGTTCAGGTTTCACCTGGATAGCCCATAAATCAAAGTTCTCCATCAGGTGTTTGGAAAAACTTCGTCAAAGTTTGGGAATCTGTTCGTGGTAGCCTAATTAGCAGACACTTCATTCCCAAGAGCTCCTGACACGTCTCAGTAAATTAGTGCCAGGCTCTGAGGCTGTTGGGGTTCTCTCTGTCATTGATGTCTCTGGAGTTTACTCTTGGCCCTTGCTAAATATTCCACTTATGCCTGAGATTTGAACATGTTTCAAAGTAGAGAATAAAACAGGGAGGAAAGCCTTATAATGAACTACAGGGAAGACTTTTCTTAAAATAATTGCCTGCAACTTATCTTTGCAATAGTTTTGTTTTCATTGCTAAAGTAAAACACTGAATTGAATATTCCAGGAAAAAGTTTGAACATGTTTTGCCACCTACTTGGGAATAATCCCACTGCAGATATCTTGTTTTAATGGGATTTTTTCCTCTGATGCCAAAACTGAAAAAGGTATAAAGTGTTCATTTACAGTAAACGGGATTATTGATGTTGGGGCATTGTTTATTACTACTTCTGTGCTAGGCGCCTCTTAGCAATCAGAATTGCACTATAGCTGTCCCTGGGAGATCACTGCATCAGAGTTTCTACTGTGCATACTTCGTGCTGTGTGCACTAGGCCAGTTTATGTCTATAAATGTGTTTCTCTGCATTATTTTTTGCAATCTCAGGTATGGGTACGTGGGTACATGTGTATTAACCAGCTGGACTGGAATGTAAATTAGTGATTTATTCAACTTAGGTAAAATTTACATTTTTTTTTCATAAGATCTTTTTGAGCTCTTCAAATTTAATTAGTCTTTGCAGACATCCTGCCCACTTAGTTTTCCTTTTTCTTATTGGGACTAGATCCTGGTTTGGTTTGCCTTGCATTGCAATTAGCCACTTTATAAGGGACTTATCTCCCTTCATAGATTGTAAGCTCCTAGAGGACATGAACCAGGATATTTTTATTTCTTTAATGTTTCTTGTATTAATAATATCTGGTACAACGTCTTATGCAAACTCAATTCTCAAAGAACACTTACTGAATTAATGAGTGAAAAAGAAAGCTTTACTCTGTACACTTGACTCTGGCTGTCCCTGGTTTTAATGCTACTTCTTTGTTGTTCGGTCTCACTGTGATTGATAACATGTTGTTTATGTTCATAATTTTAAAGGAGGACTTTGACTTTGTATTTCACTGTTTCACTTTCTGCTGCTTCTCCACAGCCATCTTCTGCCTTTGAAATAGGCTAGGCACTTGGGTGGTTAATAAGGAAGTTCTTCCTTTCTCAGATTTCACTGATGTCCCCTGTATTAACATGAAAAGCCAAAAAGTGGCAAGTTTAAGAAGAGCCAAAGAAAATGTCTCACCTCAGCTCATCCAAGACCTTGTTGCAAGGTTGTTTCCATGAACTGTGCCCAGGGAAAAAAATTGTCCTATAGAGCTCTTCCTTTTAGAGAATTCTTTTTAATTACATTGGTAGTATGCTTTTTGATCATAATCCATTTACTAGACTCAGAAACAGCATTATTGTATGTAATGTCCATTTTAAAGGGACTTCACCATCACTACTAAATAAGATGGAAAGGTGAGATAATTAGTTAAAATCCTAGCAAAGGATTAGTGCTGTTTGTGTTGATATTTAGCCATTCCCATAAGGTACTTTCTCTTCTAATGAAGCCTAACTTGTATTGTTCTGCAGAGTCCATGGGAATTTATACTTTTGATATTGCCAGAAAATATTGTACTCCTATCTCTTTTAAAAAATAATTTAAGTGACAAAGAGAGCATCACTGATTGTTTTCCCTCACATTCTTTCTGCTGTCTTAAGCTTTTCTCATAGTTCATATGTTTAGTGTGGAAAGAAGGTTCTGCCAGACTTTATTCTACCTTACTTTTTCTCATTTTAGATTAAGAAATAAGTATAAATGATCCTTCTGGATGTTTAATGACATACGAAATTCACCCAAGAGCCTTGAGACATCGAGCTTAGATAAAATTACAACTCACCTGTTTTCAAATTGGCTATTTAATAATCCATTGCATTTAGAATATAGATGGAAAGCCCCTAACAACCTTGAGGGAAGCACATAATCCTTGTGCCAAAGCCCACACACCTCAACTCCTACAGAAGACTCACTACATGTAAGAAATTTTAATTAGGGAATTTCGATAGCTTCGCTGGGAAGGATGAAGCAGGAAGGGCAGAAACTTTGAGAGTACCACAGGATGAGGCCATTTATAGCTATAGAGCACACTTCTGTAAAGACTAAAATTATAGGTTCAATGGTATTTTACTTAAAATCCGACATGGGGTTAATATAGTTTAGTCAGTTTTCTAAATAAAAGCCATGGCTTTCTGAACTTTTGGCACCAGAAGTAGTTTGTCTTTGGTCTTACTTCTCTCATTCCTTTGGTTTGAGCAGCTTTGGAATTTAGTATCTTAAAATAAATAATAGTTGTATAAGATTTGTGTGACACTTAATAATTATCCAGTTGGGACAGTCATTCTCAGAATTCTTCAGTTTTATGTATCAATCTGGTGATTCAAGTTCTTTGGGACAAATATCTAAGAATTTACAGCTTTGCGCTAGTATATCTTCTCTGACTGCCCAAGGCTACTGCCTTGGTTCACCTAATAACAACTACTTAGTATTTTATCGAGCACTAACAGTAGCCCGGAATGTCTTTGCACTTACATGTTCTATTTTAGAGCAACCCTGTGGGCAGGAGCCATATATTACCCCTATTTTTAATTTCTGAGAATAGCCACAGAAGTTGTAAGTGACTTGCTGAAGACCACACAGGTATAGTAATCGGCAGAATCAGACTCTGAAGCCTAGAGTTTAAATTTCGACACTCTATTTGGTTCTTCTTCAGTGCGCCACACAGTGTGTTGGGTGTTTGTATCTGTAATTTCTAATTATGAAAATTCAGCAATCATAAGTAATCAAAAATGTGTTTTTATAGTTACATGATTGTTGAGAAAAAGTAACAGAACTATGGAGTATAACAAAATTAATTCAGAATTAGTGTGTCATGCACATATAGTTGGCTTCAGTTGTCTTTGCCTGAAGCCTGTATCTACTTTCCTGTAAAGCCTGCCAGTTTTACCTCTGTTGCTTTCTCTTGCATCCCCTTTTTCGGGTCTCGGATTACTCAGTTCAGGTACAGTTTAATTCCAAGTGGACTTTATAGACTACATTTGTTGCGGAAATGACACAAATAAGTGCTATGTTCCAGTAACTACTTTTCAGATAGATTGCAGAACGTGCACAAATTATGTACTGTGCTGTCTGCAGGAGGCAGAATAATAGCCCCAAAGACATCTACATGCTAATCCCCAGAATCTGTGGCAAAGGGTCTCTGTGAAAGTGATTAAGAGCCTTAAAAGGGAGAGGTAATTCTGGATTGTTTGGGTGAGCCCAGTGTGGTCACAAGGGTCCTTATACATGAAAAGAAAGGCAGGAGATGTCATATTAGAGAGATACAATGTCAGAAAAAGTAGACTGTCCAGTGCTGGCTTTGAAAATGTAGACAAAAAATGCACTCAGCTTCTAGAAGCTGGAAAAAAGCAAGGGAATGAATTCTCCCATAGAACTGCTAGAAGGAACACAGTGCTGCTGGCCCCTTGCTGTTAGGCCATCGAGAATCGCTTTGGACTTCTCACCTCCAGAATTGTAAGTTAAATTTGTGTTGTTTGAAGACACTGTATTTGTGGTAATTTATCATAGTAGTAATAGGATACTTACACACTGTTCCTTATCCAATTTTAAACTTTTAAAGATTTATTTATTTTCAGAGAGAGGAGAAGGGAGAGAGAAAGAGCAATGTATGGTTGCCTCTCACATGGCCCTCATTGGGGACCTGGCCCGAAACCCAGGCATGTGCCCCGACTGGGAATCGAACCGGGACCCTCTGGTTCCCAGCCCACGCTCAATCCACTGAGCTACACCAGCTGGGCTCCAATTTTAAACTTTTAAAGTGATGATGGCTTTCTCAGGTTTCATACTCTTGTAGGACAGAGAATATATCTTCAGATTATTTGATTGCTATGTGCATTCCTTCCAAAGTCTATCGCAATTGATTCTCAGTTCATTGGCTGAGCCCTCACTCTTTGGGACTTGAATGTTATGCTGTTGTCTTGCATTGTGTAGAAGTCATTTCAGAGCCAGACCCAAGAGCCAGTAATATCTCTTATCAGTTTGTCATTGCAATATGTAACAGCTCTAAGAAGTCTAAAGAGTAATGCTTCATAAGCCACTGCAGAGTTTCTTGTTCACTAATTGCTAATTTCTGACCGTGAGAATATTTGAAGATTGAACTTTTTCAAAGATTGTTTTCCTTGTGGGTTGTCATTGTATTATTTTGACTTGGTTGTAGAAGACAATTACAATATAATACTGAAATACTAGAATATAAAACTTGTATTACGTAGATTGGATTACTGCCATGGTTTTACAAAATATACAAAAGGAAAACTATATTATGTGGGAAAGTACAGTGGGAGAATGTCTCTATTTTTCACAAAACTTTGACCGTCATCAGAGTTTATTTTGGAGAGATGCCAAAATCTCCTGGACTCCAGCTAGGGTGGATCAGCCTGGAGAGGGTGAGCGGGCCTCCCGGGTCACATGTGATATCTTATACTCAAGTATTAAAGTCTCAGTTCAGTTTTATTCCTTCTTAGTGACGTGTCCTTGGGCAAGGTTCTTCATTTCTATTAGCCTCGACTTTCCCATTTGTAAAATGCATAGAATGTTAGTTTTTATCTTATAGGGTTAGTGTAAGAAAACTACCTTAAGTTTTAAGTACAATATAGTACATAGTAAGTGCTCAAATGTTAGTTGTTATATTAATAATATTATGGTAGTGTTATTAGTGTATTTTTTATCTGCGTTTTGATTTAACCGTTAATGTTTTAAATTTAAGTATTAAAACATCAAACTATCTTACAGCACAGTCTGTTTTTAAAACCATCATTAAATTTATTAAATTGGTTTAATTAATAGTTTTATGGGAGGATTCTTTATTGCTATGATAAAACATTTGGATTTGTACATTACTGAGAGACCAAAATGCCAATGTGATTGGATTTAACATTAGAATAAGAATACCTTTATCAGAATATAGTGTTTGGTAATATAAGGAGCATTCAGGGGTCGCATGTGGTTTTGAAGCGAGGGGCTGGTTTGCACACTGAATGAACTGTGACCTGAAACCAGATGCGCCCTGAAGCCCAAATTGCTCTCCGAGCACGCTCTGTTGCCCTCTAGTGGAGTCTGCAGCGACCTGGAAACCAGCTCACAGGAGATACTCCCTGAATGTGATGATGTATTTGGTTCTATTTCATTCTAAATTAATTTTCACTATATTTTTAGTAAAACCCACAGACTCAGTCGTGGATAGTAAAATCATACTTTCTATTTCAACCAGTAGTTTTCATGTCTTCATGGTCACCAATTCTACTGATATTTACGTATGCTTTTGTAAGTTTTTTTAAGAAGGTCTAAAGCTAAATCTTTGCATTTATAAAACCCCTTCTTTTGGTGCAGGCTTCTCATCTTGCTATTCACTAGTTGAAAGGTTAGTAGCTGGGTGTGATGAAGTAGGTACTGTAACACTTTCAGTGTGGAGGTAAACACTGTATGAGAGATACTGTGTTTTTCTGAGGACAGGGTATGCTAAATTAAGTAAGATTCCTTAAAAAAAAAGGGTCCTGAATTAATTACTTCATTTTTGAGTTGTCATTTTGTCAGTAAGACTCCCATTTCAAGGGGAAACACCTATTTTAAGTCCTTGATTTTTATCAAGTAAGAATATTGGGTTTTAGGATTTTTCTTCTAAAGTTTTTTCTTTGGTTGATAGGTGGTATTGAAGTTTTGAAATGATATTTGAGACAAAGTATGCTAAATGTTTCAGAAATAAATGTAGAGGCCAGTAAACAACAAAGGTATTGCTTTGGCCAAAAAATTTCATCTCGAACTTTAAGAAACCATTCTCTGCTTTTAGCATTACCGAGTTATAGAGTCATAGATCCAGAGAGACCTCAGCAACCGTGTGACCTAAGCCCATTATCTTGCAAGAAAAATGTCTGAACCACGAGCAACTTACAGGGTACCACGCTTCCAGCCGATGTCTTTCCTGAGTCCATTTCTACATTTCCTCTCTAGAAGGCTGATGCCATCTGGTGCAGATCAAAACTGCTCCGTTTCCTCCCTCCAAGTTGGCTTCCTCCACTTGACTTCCTTGTTTCTTTTTTAAAAAAATTTTGTTGTTCAAGTATAGTTGTCTCCATTTTCCCTCTACCCTGCCTCACCCACCCCCACCTCCCACCATCAGTCCTAACCGCCCCCCCCGTTGGCTTTGCCCATGTGTCCTTTATACATGTTCCTTGACGACCTTATTTCTATAGATAAGAACGCCATCTCCTAGTGTTCCAGGGTTCCACATGCACTTGTTTTTAAAATTTAGTTGTGTAATGAACAATTCATTCTTTCCTTTAACCTTTCTCGTGTGTCTGTTCCCCTCCTGGTGTTTCTACAGCTGTCAAATTAAAATCCATGAAATCTAAGGTGGAGTTACTGAATTGGCAAGGAATTGGTGGGCTTCCCTTTAGCTCCCTCCTTACCCTCCGAGTAAGTGTTCTGTGGCATGAGTGCAAGCAGAGGGGCTGGGACTTTGGATTCTCCATAGCAAAGGCATTCGTTTCTTGGCTCTGCTCTGTGTGTGTCCTTAGTTCCTTCATGGACAATTGGAACTAAAATAGTACCAGTTTTATAAGTTAATACATGTACAGCGTTCAGGAGGGTATGTAGCCTGTAGTAAGTCAGCAGTATGTATTAAGTGCAATTAACATACCACTTTGTTAATATAGACTACCTTCTTCCTAAAGTAACGCTTAAGTCATAACGTTTTTTCCAGTGTATACTGAATCAAGTCCAAACCTCACATCTATACATTATATTCGGAGGCCTCAGAATGCCCCCAAACTACCTTTCTCAAACTCAAACTTCTCTAATCTCAATAGTAATGAAACTACTGTCTGACACTTCTCTAATGTACTAGTGCTTTCTTGCTCCAGCTTTCTTTTTTTTTTTTTTACTTTATTGTTGTTCAATTACAGTTGTCTGCATACTCTCCCCTCCCCTCCGCCTCCAATCCCACCTCCCTTCCCTGCCTCCCTCCCTACGCTTGGTTCTGTCCATGTGTCCTCTATAGTGGTTCCTGAAAACCCTTCTCCCCATTGTCCCCTCTCCCCTCCCCCCTGGCTATTGTTAGATTGTTCTTAATTTCAATGTCTCTGGTTATGTTTTGCTTTTGTTGATTATGTTCCAGGTAAAGGTGAGATCATATGGTATTTGTCCCTCACTGCCTGGCTTACTTCACTTAGCATAATGCTTTCCAGTTCCATCCATGCTGTTGCAAAGGGTAGAAGCTCCTTCTTCCTCTCTGCTGCGTAGAATTCTATTGTGTAAATGCACCATAGTTTCTTGATCCTATAGACTCCACCATAGCTTTCTTAATGTTTCACTCATCTACTGTGTCCCTATTCCTTCTCCCTGCCTATCCAAGATTCATTCTACATATTACAGAATGTAAACTTCATGAAGAGAGGACCTTTATTTTCTTCATTACTGTGTTCTTGGTGTCTGCAGCAGTGCCTGGCACTTTATAACTGTTCAGATAGTTGTAGAGTGGGGTTGAATGAATGGATGAATATATGTGTGTATATTTTCAGGGTTTGAATAAGCCATTTAACCACACTAAACCCTGGTTTTTTCCTTGACAAATGAGAGTGGTAAGTGATGTCTTTTTCAGTGTCATTGGGAAAGGTGAGAAGTTGTATGTGAAAGTACAATGGAAATGAAAGCGTTATGTCCATGTAAAATGTATTTATTCCTTCTGCTCAATTCTTATTGATCTTTTAAGATCGAGGTCAGATTGTATTTTTTTCCAACCAATGCTTGTCGACCATCCCAATCCTAAGTGAATTCTCTGTGCTCCATAATTTTTTAGAAATCATTAAGTATTCTTTAAAAAAAATACAGTTGCCTAGTAACATTTATCAATCGCCAATTTAAGAAATCTTAAGAATTTTTATCATGGTGCAACTTGAGTCTTAGTTTTGTATCCCTAAATGAATTATATACTCGTTTACAATTGGAATGGTCTCTTAAAATATTTTTAATACCTGGATTTCTTACCCATGCTTTAGTGTTTAGTGGACATGTTTAATTTTAGATCGTGATAGAGTTGGAACTAGAATGAAAGATTTTTACTAGTCCTCCCTCTTCTCTCACCACACTGTGTTGTCTCTTTTAAATATTTCAGTAGGAGGCAGTTTGCAGGCATGTTTCAACCCCAGAGGGGCACTTACAAATCAATGCCTTTGTGACCTTCCTGTGGCAAAGACAAATGGTACTGGGAGATAGTGACTTAAACCGAAGTCGTCCACATGATGGCCATGTCAGATATGTTCTCCCTGGCGCCTTCTGCAATTTAGCAGGTTGGCAGCTGTAGAGAAAGGGAGAGGACCGATCTGTGCACAGAGGTGTGCGTGTGTGACGTGTGGGTACTCACTGGGCACGTGTGGGAGGTGAAGTTTCCACCAGGGGTGGGAAAGAAAACATCACGCTTGATGGTGCCTGTGATTTAGCTGGGCTTCTGAGTACAGTGAAGATGGAAATATAAGAAAATATTTGATATATTTTCATATAGTTTGGGGGGGAAAGACAATCTGACTTGAGGTTACAATCAAGCTTTACTTAAAGCCAGAAATGTGATTCTAAAAGAAGAAAACAATGGACATTTTCACCGTTACTGCATGCCTGTAGCCATTTGCTGTGTTATTGGCCCCGGTTCTTCCAGCGTGCTCTGTCACATTACCTCCTTTCAAAGCTATTTGCATAGGTATATCTATGCCCGAGAGGCGAGGGGCCATTATTTTTCAAATACATCTATTTTTGATTTATATAACTTATAAATGGCAGTTTCATTAAAATACCTCAAATTATACCAAATAGAAAGCTATGTAAGTTATAAAATGTCTTCTTTGAAAAAGGCAAATGCCTCTGGGTGCTGATGGAGCATCCGTCATCAGTGCCTAGGTGTGTATCATTTAAATCAGGCAGCATTCCCCTAATATCTAGCTAACCCCAGCCTCACTAAGGGAATAGTGTGGAGTGTGGTATAGCAGAGCATGGGGCTTTGGCAGTTTAGTCTAGTTTTTTTTCTGGTTATTGTCCTAACCTCTTTCAACCTCAGTTCCTCATTTGTAGTATCAGCCACTTCTGCCCCACTGACCCACTGACTATGCTGGGTTTGGAGGAGGATCAAATGAAATTAAGTATATGGTGACACTGTGAACTCTGTGGTACCGAACAAATATAGCTCTTTGGTTCTTACCCCCTTGCAGCAGAGATGCGGGGGGACTTAAGGAAACATTCACTCGTTTGCCCAAGAGGAATTGCTGTGGTGTAAGAACACAGACTCAGGAAAGAGGGATCTGAGAAAGGTTTGGGAGGAAGGAGGTGCTTATGTGAAGGAACAGTCTTCACTTCTCATCATCCAACGAGGTGTTCAGGAAATAAGGGACTTTTTTTAACAGGAAGGAGGGCAGCGGTGGGGATTGTAAGAAGTCGCAGGTTACTGAACAGAAGATCGAATTTGCCCTCAGGGATTTAATAGGCGAGAAGGAAAGATATCACAGCTCCCACATACAGACAGCAAGGAAGGAATACATTACAGTCCAAGGACACTTTCCCAGAGCTGCTCAGGATTCTGGAGCCTGATACAATTTGTGTCTGTGTGTTCACTACCTGATTCTTCTTCTTAATGATTAGCAGTAAATTTCTTAAAATGTAAAGGAAGTGGGTGAGTCTTTGAAATGGGGTGTGTGTGTGTGTCTGTTTGTCTGTCTGTTTTAGGATAAGAGAGATCTCAAGAAATAAGATATAATATTATGGAAAGAAAAGAAGAAAAACACTTGAATACCTGAGATTCCATGATTTAAGGGACAAAGTAAAAAAGAAAACAAAAGGTCAACAGCAGGGAAAGTGCCCAGTACTGACAAGTGACCCCTGAAACTTAAACAAGTGGTGATTTTGATCCTTGATATTTTCACCAAGAGATATTAGCTATTGAACCATTTCATGAAACTACTCACGTACCAGACTCCTGCTTAATCTTTTACTATGCCAGTTCTTCTCTTTCCGTGAGCTCAAACTTACTTTATATTATTAATTAGCTACTTTGTAAGTCACTTGGACTTTTGTGGGGCGGCTCTTAGAATCAAAAGAAGGCTTATAACACTTTCATTGAGGCACTTGTTCCAAATTCCATTTACATGTACAGATGCCTTACATTTAATATATTTTTAGTAAATAAGAATATTTAATTCCTTAAACTTTACTTCCTAAATTGTGGCTTTTTAAAAAGTCCTGTAAGTATATAATTTTTCTGTTTAAAAATCAAATGTATTGTACAGACTTTTGGCTGGATTACTAAACTTTATATTTACTGCTTCAACTTAAGTTCTCTTTTTAGCTTTCCTTCTTTTGATGTTATGAATCAGCTTTGGAGGATCAAGTGACATTTCCTTAGCAATAAAGAAGAAAGGCTCCTTGTGCAGACTTTAATCAGAAAAGTAAAATAGCATGGAAGATTGTTCATATATATCTTTATTAATCTTAAATTCAAAATGTTATAAGTGAAACACATATTTACACAATGCTTAACCATTAACAGACCAGAAAGACTGCAAGCTAATATGATTTGAGATGATTCCAATAGCCCAACAATCTGAAATGCATAGTTATATATATGAACAAAAGTTGAAAAATCTCATAATTCCTGATAACAGGGTTAGAAGCTGATGTTCTAGAGGCTAGATTAGTATAGCCACTGTGTACCAGTTCGAAATGAATGTAACATGATGGTACAATGTGGTGTCCTAAAGAGCCACTTTTTAAAGGGAAATTTAGCAAAGCTTTCGGGTGATTTATTTAAAAATGGAAGTACTTAATGTTGCTAAGACCGACGAAGCTGGGACTGTACTGGAGAAGAGAGGGCTCAAGAGAACCTGCTATAACTGTCCTCAAATATTTGGGTGGTTGCAGAAAAGAAGGAGTAGCTTCATTCACTGCTGTCCCAAGAAGCTGGGCCAGTAAAGTGCATGTCAGCTCAATGAAATGTGATGCACAAGCTGCTTCATAAAGCGTAGTCTCTCAATCATTGAGAATATACAAGCAAGAGTTGAGCAAACATTTGCCAGGAATTCTTCTTTTAGGTATGGAGTCTGATTAGACCCTCTACAGGCCCACCGTGAGCCTATTTAGAAATTTAGGGTTGACCTATGTAGCTGATTCGAGTGCAGCTCTATTTTGTTCACATACCCAGCATCCATTCTTCATTATCTCCCTCCTAGAAAAACTCCAAATTTGTTCAAGGTTCTCTCTCACTTCAATATGCAGCCCATATGGTTTAGTCTATATGACTGCCCACCTCCAGGTGTGAGTCTGGGGCTCTGTCATCTGTGATCCAATTCCCTGTGCCAGTGATTATTTTGAGAATGGTCACGGGATTGTGCAAAGATGTTCAAGGAGAGGTTTGCTGAGGCCTTCTGGTAAAGTGTTTCTCTTCATCTTGTTGGAGAGGTTTTCTATGAATTTGTTCAGTTAGAGACTTAGGGCTGCAGCAGCTATCTAGCTTCCAGCA
This sequence comes from Micronycteris hirsuta, assembly GCA_004026765.1. Classification (NCBI taxonomy): domain Eukaryota; kingdom Metazoa; phylum Chordata; class Mammalia; order Chiroptera; family Phyllostomidae; genus Micronycteris; species Micronycteris hirsuta. Next base: position 173,176 of record PVJI01000459.1, on the reverse strand, counting down.
TGAGGTGGAACCTGTCATGGAAGGGGACCCACAGCCTAGGGGAGCTCAGGGACAGGGCCCATGAGCCAGTGGATTTTGTCATCTCTGAAGTCAGTCCGTTGTAACTGGGGACCTGCAGTTACATGAGCCATATGTTACCTTATACTTAAGCCTGTTTCAATTGCATTTTTTTCTGTGACTCACAGATGAAAGTTTCCTCATTGTTACCTGCTGTTATGGGAGTTTGGGCTTCATTTCCCCCTCCTGTTTATTCTCACTTGTTAGCATCTATTTGTTCTTCCCTCTTTTAGTTCTATACATCTTTAATTTGAAAATTTGTCTGAATGTTGTTTATGCTTCTGCCAAGTTATTTAGCTTCTTCCTTTCAGGAGTTTTTGAATTGTCAGTGAAAGAATTAAGGTTTACCCTTCAGGTTAAAATATGTATTTCAGTTGTTTAGTTTGCAGGACTTTGATTTACTAGGAAAGATTGATTTGGAATTTTTTCATTTGGTGTGAGTTATATGTTTTTATTTTAAGTTCCTTATTATCTATGATTATTGATTTTGTAGAAGGAAACTGTTCATGATATTAAACTATTAGATTTATGTTTGTCATACATTTTCATTATTTCACTCATTCTTTTTGAAATTAAATATTGACAGCCAATATTCTAAGTACTGGAGAATCAGAAAGCCCTGGTTTTGGCCTTTTTAGATCCTTAGAAATAGTTTAGTTGCATGTGTCTTACAGAGGCTACTTTTTCCCTAAATCTTGACCCAGTCTTCCTAATTTTTTTTTGTTTGTTTTACCATCATGAAGAAATATTTGCAGCTAATCCTGAAATGCTGGGATTTCTCCTTAACTAGATGTAATCTTATTTAATCAGGAAACTGGAAACTACATTTAAAGCAAACAACATTTTTTTTTTAAAAGAACACTCAGACAGTTTAAGAATCTGCCAGAACTTGGAGTGAAGTATAATAATCCTTTAAATAATTCCTTCAATGGCATGAGAAAATGTGGTTAATACTCCAGCTTCCTCTGAGTAGTGAAGTTTTCGAATTATCAGAGTTTCCTGAAATCATCTAGAAAGAAATGGCGCCCTTGAGTTGATGTAGGGTTCTTTTCCTTCTAACCCTTACCTACGTTATGAAGAGCAAGGGCAGCCCAGGGAACCCTGAGCCCTGCTTTGGGGCAGAATGGGGATTTTTCCCATCACCAAGGCCATGGGAGTGCTCACAGTGTGGACATCAGGGGTATTTTTGTGATAGTCAGTGCATTTTATATTAATGTAACATAAAGGCAGTGGTTCTTAAATTGTGGTCATTATTTTCTGAAATAGCAGCATGGCAGTTAAAATCAGAATTCTTTTGAGCTAGCTACAAAACTTGCCCCTCTCCCCAAACTACAGGGGATACTTTGGTGTACTTAGGAAGGTTCAAGGTTAAGTGAGGAGTGTTGGGGTTTGGGGCATGGATGTGACAGGTTAGAAAAATAATCTGCAGATTCAGTGTGCTGATGACTTGGAAAAAAAGTGCTGTGATAAACGTCAAAATAAAACAAGCAACAAAGAGTAATATAAAGAAGAAAATGATAGAAAAATGATAAGATAATTGTTGACATTTCCTCAGGGAGACCTAATGCCAAAGGCATAAACACTCAAGCTATTTAGATGTCTCTTTTCCAAATGGAAACTTCTATTTAAGGAAGTATTTAAATGCAATGATTGAATATAATGGATGAAATATTTTGCACTTGACAGAGACTTCAATCTGAGATGAATTTTGTACTCATATATAATGCATTAAACTATGGAATACAACTTCTGGTTGGCCAAGTTTTAATTTTAAATTTTAGTACCTTTTGAATATATAAACACAAACAAAATTTATCAAGTTGTAATGTTTCAAGAAAACCTAGATTGAGAACATGCATACTTCTTGCCACACTGATATTTGAAATGAGTATTCAAATAAAAGTAGAATATTAAACATTTTAAGATACTGTTCTTTAGATCTTTACTGTTCATGCAAGTCAGAAACTGAAAATAAATATCAGACTTATTGAAATGAATACTTATGGAAGTCTGTTTCCTGGTCATTTAACTCTGCATACTGCTTAGATTTTTCCAAAATTAAATATTTTTCTCTTAAATGGAAAAAAATTTTCTTTATTCAATTATAGTATCTGATGACCTGATGTTACAAAAAGTAAACATGATAATTTGGAAATTAATTTTTTTTTATTTCAGCTATAACTTTATTTGAAAATTTAATTTTTAGACAGTGAAATTAATTATGGCTGGAATATTCAGAACATTATTTTGACAGTAGTAGACTTTGTATAAAAAATAAATAACAGATTTAAAAATTGATACTGTCTTCATATAAGGAGAGGAATGCAGCTCTGGATTAACTTTTTTACAAACAATCTTTTATTATGACATCTAGTTGATTAGTACTTCAACCACATCATTGTTTTAAAATCTCTCCTTCCACTGCTCATTAGGTCTGGTGCTGCAAGCAGTCATGCAGCCTGGCAGGTACTTGGTGCCCCTCACCACTCCCTCTGGGATAACGCCAGTGCCTCGGTTATGGAGGTTCAAGTCCAGTCTGAATGCTCTGTTTTCAGAATTCATCGAAGGTCAGACAGCTTTTATACGTGACTTTCTTGTTGCATTTGAGTGACACACAACACCGAAACAAATAGTATTTTAAGAATAAAAGGTGGTAGGACAGGAGTTTTGAACAAAAGATACATTCGCAGGTTTTTTCCTTTCGTTTGAAATTATACAAAACTAATTCACTACTAAAAATGTCAATACCTAGTAAACCTCAAAATTTATAGTAAGAAGATTATCAAAATCATTTGTAATCACATCAAGCAGAAGTAATCATGATTAAAAACCAAGCATATAAACTTCTTTCATAAAGATATTCATAATTGATACGGTTACATGCTTTTCTTTAACTTAACACATCATTTGCTATGTGTTTATTCTTTGAAAGATAATTTTAATGTCAGTGTAGTGTTGTATTGTTTGGGGATTTTTAGCATCTTGCTATCTGTCTGAAGTTTTTGCTATAATTATGGCCAATAATTACTGTAGATACTGTAGGTAATTTTGTATTTAAAATCCTCACACTGAGGACATGCTCATTGATTTTAGGGAGAGGGCAAGGGAGGGAGGGAGAGAAGCATCGAGGTGAGAGAGAAACATCAATTGGTTGTCTCTCACATGCATTCCGACTGCACTGAACCTACAACACAGGCATGCACCCCTGAGTGGGTATCGAACCCACGACCTCTCGGTCCATGGGGCATCGCTCCAGCTGAGCCAGCCACACCAGTCAGGGCTGTAGGTAAATTTTGAAAGCAAGATGTATTTTCTTGGGATATTTTAGGAAAATAACTTTAAGTACAGCATAGAGTTCCTATTTAGGAAACAGTAAGTCTTGTAAATGACCATGTTCATGGGGATCACTGAGCTGGTTGCTTACCTACATGGCTCTGTATTGGTTCTGATGTCTGTTACGGTAGTTGAGAGAATATTCACATTTGTCTTACAATGGTGGTAAATTATTAGCTGTAATTTGCTTTAAAAGCATTTTTTTTTAACTGTGAAACATATATATAAAGAGTTTAAGGCAGGTCTAAATTTTTAAAAATCTTAAATCTGTTTTATGTTTAAAACATCTATTTCTGTTGAGTGTTATTTTGTTATGGATTTAACCATTGTTTAGCATTTTAATAATCCATAGAATACCTTTTCTCACCAACTAAAAATAAACATACTTGTAGATACCTTCTACTGGGGAAGGTATTCTAAACATGAAAATATTTGTTATAGAATTACAAGATTGTGATTAGAGTACTCTCTATGATTCTAATTAGAATTTACTTTATCGAGAGTTTACCAAGTATGAGTCACACTACTAAAATACTTACATTATCTCATTGAATCTTGAGGATTATCCGGTGAAGGAGAGCTGTTATCCCCAGTTTACAGATGAAAAATCTACTGCTAAGAGAGCAGAATTCAGTGGTTTGCCCACTGCCACGGCACCAGTCTGTGGCTGAGCCAGGAATCACACTTGGATCTCTAAAGCCGGAGTTCGCCACCACTCTGCTTAGACACCGAGTTCGCTTTTTCATGCTCGTGGTATTTGGAACTCTATTGAATTGTTTCTGCCCTGGAGTCTTTGTGCCGTGAATCCATACCCCTGGTGTAGTTTCTGTAAAAAACAATAAGATGCCTCTTGTTAAAGAGATACAGTGTATAGAGAAAGGGGTTGAGCTGGAGAGTCACAGGAAGTAGCAACTAATTTATTTCTGTTGCTTTATGCCCTTGTAAAGATTAAAAAAAAAATTAGGTTGTGAATTTCTTTTATGAAATGTTCTAATTTTTGTAGAGTTGCCATGCATTATTCAAGATGATGTGATGATTTGAATTTCAGGAGCAGACAGATTTTTTGATGAGGATTTCAAGCTGTGTAATTATGAAACCCATATAGGTTAAAAGTTCAGAACTCGTTAGCTTAATCATTAAAAAATAACCAATTTCTAAGCCTGCCATTTCATTTTAGAGGGGTACAGTTGCAGTATCACTTACTGCGGTGTTTCTGGGTTCTGCCTCATGTCCCACCACATACTGAGAGTGTCCGTGACCACCTACCACAAAACTCATTCTATGTTATTACATAATTTATAAAGAAAATTCATATTTTATGGTGGCGAATTTGATGCTATAAATTAAGGCACATTTCTGGTAATTCCTTTAACACTTTTCTTGGCTCCTTAAAAATTAAAGGAAGTTAAAGAATGTGTGCCAAGTATCAAAAAGGTTCATTGGAAACCTGTTACAGGTATCAGAGTATACATTTAGGAAATTAATTATAAAATTCCTTCACAAAAAGTATAAATGTTTCAGAATAAAATATAAGGAAATTAGCATTCAAGTAAAAGAGGTAGTTCATAAAGGAGTATTTTTTTATTGCGGTAAAATATACTTAACAAAATTTACCATTCTAACCATTTCTGCTTGTACAGTTCACTGGCATTAAGTACAGTGATTATAGTTCATCTTCAGAACTTTTCATCTATGACTGTTTTTCATTTTGAATGAAACATTGTGGACATCATTGAGAATATGTTTGGATTTATAGAGGTGCTTGGGACCTTTAAAGCTTTGACTTTTCAATTTATGTAAAACTTAACTTTAAAGTTGTAGTTTTTGTGACTCCAGGTAAGAAACATGACATCCAATGATATAAGTGAATTTTTGCTCAGCTGTTAAAATACTGTCAGGGTCGTGCTTATTTTCTTTCGGATGCAAGGGTGTGGAGGGAAGCTATATTCACACAGAAGCAGTCTTACATAGAACAGTTTGACATGATTAAAGACACCATGACTATGAAACAGTAAAAAATGGAAAATAAGATATGGTGTTTATGAGACGTTTGACTGGAATGAAGATTTTAATGCACATTACCTTGCTTTGTTAAACAAGGCGATTGAGATGCACTTGCCTGTTAAATAGGAGTTGCTCTCGCCTTACAGTAACCAGGGATTTTACGTTTATCGACTCTTCATTTGAATGGTACATAAACCCTCCCCTTTGAATCTGAGGGGGTCATAGTTTTTTCCTAGAGCATCACTGTTATATTTTGAGAATATATATATATTTTTTTTTAAAACTTGGAAAATGATAACAAAAAAGAATTTTTTATTGGTTCATTTCATGCTTGGTAAGATTCCAACTGTCAAAACATTATAAAATTTTGAACCTAGAGGCACATTTCATCACCAGAGTACTAATTACTGCAGAGAACTGGATCAAGTCATTATGTGATAGTATTTATTAGAGCTGCCCAGTTTTAATGTTTTTTGGACCAGAGACACTTTAATAAAAGGTTAAGCTCTTTTGGCACAAAAGTGGGAAGAAAAACTGCATAGCGCATGCAACACTATCAAGTATAACACCGGAAGGGTGGGATTAATTGAAAATTAGTCACCTACTTGAGCTGAGATGCAACATCTTGTTTTCAGGGGTGCCGTGATCGTGGCAGGCCTTATTCTTGGTTTATCTCCATGGTGTTTGGTGCTGGGCGCCTGTCGTGTGCCAGGCACTGGTGCCGTGAGGGAAGTGGAAACGCCACGTGTCTCCCTTCGTGGGGCCTCTGTTCTTGTGGGGAAAAGTAGACGACAGGCAAAGCAGCAGCGAGGGGGTGCCACGGACGCGTGCCACGGATGTGTGCCACGGACGCGTGTCGGCGCAGTGACGGACACCGTGAGTGTTCAGGGGGCAGTGGAGGAAAAGGCACTTTAAATAAATAACGTAGTCCAAGGAAGCGCTTCTGAGGATGTGACATTTGAGAATAGTTGCGAGTGAAGGTCATTTTGAAATATTAGTCATATAAAATTTTAATAGTGAGCACACAGATAGTTCTCCTATACGGCACATAGTATGAATAAAATTACTATAAAATATAATAAAACAAATAAAACAACGATGAGCTATTAAGCAAATATAGTAATACCCTATTGAAGAGATGCTTATTAAATTTCTGTCACGTGCAAGACACTGACTGGATGCTAACTGTATAAGGGGGAGAAAAGACAAATCCATCTCTGCATTCAGGGAAATCGAAGTTCAGTGTCAGTCGTTGCGGTTTTGTAAGAGAAGAGGAACGAGCAATTCAAAGCGAGTGCGTGGGGCGGAGCAGGTTTTCTGTGGGGACGGACGGTAGCAGAGGGTGTTATGGTCATTGGTTACCGCTCTGTGTGTGCACGTCTTCTGCTCTCTCCTCCCCTCAACACTGCGAGGTCCTTCAGTGGCGACCAGACATTGGTTCCAAGTGCTCGGTGTGTAGCGGCGCTCAGTGAAGGCTCTACGGCTGCGTGACTGGTTCGAGTGAATGAAAAAGAAGATAGACTGTGAGCCTTTATAGAATAAGGTTTTGCAGACACGCAGAGGAAGTGAGAGAGAGCCTGCCTTTGCATGTATTTGGAAGGGTGAAATTTATCTAAGAGTTAGGAAAAAAAATCCATCAAAATTTAAGAAGGAAACAAGGAACAGGGGAGAGGAAGAAGTAAGATGCGAGAAGAGAGGAATGATAGAACATGACTGCAGAAAACCGGGTGGAGTGTGGTCGCCAGCCCAGGGAGGGGTTGATCTTGAAAAGTTTGAAGTGACATTTTTCCTTCAAAGACAGGAGAAAAAATAAGACAGGTTAAATAGGTGAAGAACCATTTTGAGGTGCAGAGGGAGTGGTCGAGGGTCATAGATTTAGTGAAGGAGAAAGGGACATCACCTGAAATAAAGAGGGATTAAAAGCTCTGAAACGTAGATGGGTTTTGGAATTTGAAGTTTTTCAGCATGTACCGTACGTATACTTAATACTACTGCCCACATTGATCTGGTGCAGCACCCCAAAGTGGTACGCATTCACGCTGCTCTAGCAGAACACAGTAATGTTTACACTTAGTGGAATAAAGACAATTATTGGCCTCCAGTCAATGTAGTTTGTACCAAATTTGTTAAAAAATAAAGAAAAACCCAACTGAGTGTTCACAGCACTTTGGATGTTGCAGTGATGGATAAGGCATCGTGGATGTCTGCAACTTGCGTTGTCTGTTTTTGTTTGCAGGAATAATTGAAAGGATCAAGGTATTTCCATTTGAGAAGCACCGGGTATTTTGAGCAAGGGCATATGTAGGGTAGCTGCCGTGATGTCTGAGATGGCAGAGTGGTTGCTTATTGAACTTCATCACCACATCCCGGAGCCTTTCCATGTACCAATCCTGACCATGCGCATAGGGTCTGATGCTGACCACCTGAATGGTGGTCCAGAGTGAATTAAACAAGCGTCAGACTGCAAGTTAACTTCTTTATCATTCCTGAATGGCATGTGTTCCTTTGGCATGGAGGAGCTTCACTTGTGAGACTAGCATACAGGTTAAAGTGAGAGTTAAAGAAGAGATGAAATTATTGAGGTTTTTAGGAGGCTTTTTGAGAAAGCCTATGTAGGCCATTGTGCCTGGAGATATATAGTAGGTGGCTGGTTACTAAATAAGTGAATTACTATAATTAGTAAAATTATGAATTATTATAATTCATCCTAAATGAATTGTGACTAAATAATTTTTTGTGTATGCTTGTGCACAAACTTTTGGTGTGTATATTCTCCAAAAAAGGTTTGTAGTTTATATTTCAATATTGATGTAATTTAACACATAATTTCCATATCAGTGGGGATTTGTGCTGGTTGATATTATAATCTTGAGTGAATGTTATAATCCAAATATTAAGTGATGAACCCTAATATTAAAAAAAAATTTAAATGTTAATGGAAAGCAACATTTTTATGGGTGTCATCTTTTGGGCTTTTCATTTCGCTTTGAAAGTGTTCCATATTGAAGATTGTGAAGGGGTTGCTGGAGAGACCCTCGAGTGTGAGTCGGGGGGGCTGGCCACAGAATGAGGGATCTCCTCAGAAACTTACTCACCGGGTCAAAACTTGAGACTAGCAGCAGGTCTGGGGTATAACTCAAGACTCAGAGTCTCTGAACAGGGAGGAGTAAGTCTCCTTTTATAATTGGGGAAGCTTGTTTGACTAAGTAAAAAGAAAATAGTCTAATTATGAAGGCAGATTTTCAATGTGTGCTTGTGTTTTAATGGCATATGATTTTTGATTATGGAAGAATTAAATGTCCTTCATAAAGAATTATGAAAAAATAGTGTCCAGCCACATCACTCTGAACGTGCCCGATACTGTCTGCTCTCGGAAGAAAATGAGGGAAAAATATATACACATACACGCAATTTGATTTTGGCTTATAAAATAAGCACATAAATGTTTTGGTCATTGGATTTCAGACTGATCTTCCAGCTTGAGAATGTAGACACAGGTGAAGATTATCTAGGCTTGGGAATTCATTGATTAAATATTTATAATAGTGAAGTGATATAACTGTATAACCTTCACTTGTATAAAGTATTTTTAAAACTCTCCGTATCTCTAAGAACTTAGATATTTGTTGTATCAGATAATTTAGTTTTTATTTTTCTTTCTAGGGATTTACTTCCAAATGTAATGTAAAAACTTTTTCTTCTCTTGGAGACTTAGCAGAGCAAGTTTGTGTATAAAAATGTCTTCTCGAGGGCATGGTATATCCTTTTATGTTTTTAATGTTGTTTGGGGTCAGAAACTACAAAGTCTTTCATGGTGGTGTTTCTTTCAAGAATCTATAATCAAATATAATCTACATTGATTATCATTTCTATGGAAATCTTTCAAAATATTTTTCTTAAGTGTGTTAATTTATCCACCTGGACTATTGAATGATAAAAGAAAATGTCTTCCCTTTTTTTTGATCTAAGAACTAATTTTTAAAAATATTATTTTGGTGCATGACACTTTCTAATTTAGCATTTTGTATTATAGAAGATGGCTGAAACTCAGTTGAAACAGAGGTAATTTTTTTTGGAGCAGGATACATAGAGAATGGTAAAATAAGTTTGTGGCATTCCTATTGCTATATTTTATTCTAGTTTCCAGAACCATAAGGGTGTTTTGAAATGCTTGGGTGGCCCCGTGACTTTGGTCCGGTTACGGCCGGAGAATTCAAGACTCTTGAGGTTTGGGCTCATGTTATGTGAGTGACCAATAAATAATTTCCACCAGGTGTGGAATACGGTACCGTGATTTACCTGGGTTAAACAAGTGAACAAGAGGGAAAGCAGAAATGAAATACTAGCAATTTTCTGTGAGTTTGAGGCCTACTGTTCTCATTCTAGAATTGCATTTGTTCATGTGGAAAGGACTAGTCTTAAGACCATTAGTCTTAGCATCTGTGTATTTTGTTATTCTACTTAATATTCTCTTGCCTCATTTTTATGATTTCTGGAGTGCAGTATCATTGTACATGCTACCTTTAGTTCTCTTTAAACCTCAGCCACTGTTAAGCACAGTGGGCCATCTGCTTCGTGGCTGGTGAAGCAGATGATTTCTCTGTGATAGTGTCGTACGAGATATATCTGAAGTGTTCAGTTTTTAGTACATATCTGTATAGGTTAGGACCCAATTTCTGGAATTCAACATGGAGACATCTTAAGACAATATATACGAATTTCCTGTGTGTAATATTGTGGAGTTGTAGGCTAAATTTTAAGGGTCATTGTACCTTTGCATGGTTAGAATTTTATGTATGCCTCAGGATTAAGAACTTGCTGAATAAAAGAATATTAACTTTAAAATATTTTAAATGTTGCCCTTGCTGGTGTGACTCAGTTGATTGGACTGTCATCCCATACACCAACAGGTTGGGAGTTTGATTCCTGGTCAGGACACATACCTAGGTTGCGGGTTCAATCCCCTGTTGAGGTGCGTATGGGAGGCAACCAATCAATGTATCTCTCTCACATTGATGTCTCTCTCTCCCTCTCCCACTCTCTCCCCTAAAATCAATAAACATATTTAAAATTTTTTAAAATATTTTATTTTTTTAAATTAATTTATTTTTTATTTTTATTTTAGTTTATTGTTCAATTGCAGTTGTCTGCATACTCTCCCCTCCCGTCCCCCTCCAATCCCACCTCCCATCCCTGCCTCCCTCCCAACCCTTGGTTCTGTCCATGTGTCCTCTATCGTGGTTCCTGAAAACCCTTCTCCCATTGTCCCCTCCCCCCTCCCCCCTGGCTGTTGTTAGATTGTTCTTAATTTCAATGTCTCTGGTTATGTTTTTCTTGCTTTTTGCTTTTGTTGATTATGTTCTGGTTAAAGGTGAGATCATATGGTATTTGTCCCTCACCGCCTGGCTTACTTCACTTAGCATAATGCTCTCCAGTTCCATCCATGCTATTGCAAAGGGTATAAGCTCCTTCTTACTCTCTGCTGTGTAGAATTCCATTGTGTAAATGTACCATAGTTTCTTGATCCACTCATTTGTAGATGGGCACTTAGGTTGTTTCCAGCACTTGGCTATTGTGAATTGTGCTGCTATGAACATTGGAGTGCATAGGTTCTTTTGAATTGGTTTTTCAGGGTTCTTAGGGTATAATCCCAGTAGTGGAATTGCTGGGTCAAAAGGCAGTTCC
>PVJI01000459.1:0-161997 GCA_004026765.1 Micronycteris hirsuta | reverse complement strand
GTTCCATACTGTTTTCCACAGTGGCTGCACCAGTCTGCATTCCCACTAACAGTGCAGTAGGGTTCCCTTTTCTCCACATCCCCTCCAACAGTTATCTGTTGCTTTGTTGATGATGGCCATTCTGACTAGTGTGAGGTGGTACCAGTGATACCTCAGACAAGGGTTTGATCTCCAAAATATATAAGGAACTCATACAACTCCACTCCAGGAAGACAAAAGACCCAATTTAAAAATGGGCAAAAGACATAAACAGACGCTTCTCGAAAGAGGACATACAGAGGGCCCAGAGACATATGAAAAGATGCTCAACATCATTAGCCATCAGAGAGATGCAAATTTTTAAAAAGATTTTAAATGTTTTAAGTGATTGAGGAATAATAGTAGTTGCATTTTTTAAAAAATTCATCTTTTTATTTTAATTTTAATTTTTTGAAGCACTACTGAAAATAATTATTTTATTTATTTTTTTGTTGTTCAAGTACAGTTGTCTCCATTTTCCTGCCACCACTCTCCCCTGCCCCACCCACCCCACCTCCCACCCTCAATCCTTCCCCCCTTTGGCTTTGTCCATGTGTCCTTTATACATGTTCCTTGACGACCCTTCCCCTGTTTTCCCCCATCATCCCTTTCTCCCCTCTCCTCTTGTTAATATCAGTTTGTTTATGTCAGTTTGTAATGTCACTTTATTTCAATGTCTCTGGTTACCTTTCGTGACAGCATGGATATATCTGGAGAACGTTATGCTAAGTGAAATAAGCTAGGCCCTGAAAGACAAATACCATATGATCTCACCTATAAGTAGAACCTAATCAATAAAACAATAATCTTTTTGTTTTTAATAGGCTAAAGACATCATAAGTAAATATTTTATTTTAATTAAATTATTGGGGTGACATTGCTAAGTAAAATTATATAGATTTCAAGTGTACAATTTTATAATGTTTCATCTGTATATTCCATTATGTATTCACCACTCAAAGTCAAATATTCCTCCTTGACCATATATTTGACCCACTTCCCCCTTTACTAACTCTCCATCCACCTTTCCCTCTGGTAACCACTACACCATTGTCTGTGTCTATGAGTTTTTGTTTGTCTTGCTTGTTCATTTGTTGCTTTCAATTTTTTTTAAAGATTTTATTTATTTATTTTAGAGAGAGGGGAAGGGAGGGAGACAGAGAGGGAGAGAAACAGCAGTGTATGGTTGCCTCTCACATGGCCCTCACTAGGGACCTGGCCCGCAACCCAGGCATGTGCCCTGACAGGGAATTGAACCGGGACCCTCTGGTTCCCAGCCCACGCTCAATCCACTGAGCTACACCAGCCAGGGCTGTTGCTTTCAATTTTATATCCCACATTTGAGTGAAATCATATGGTTCTACAAAGTGACAGTAATCAAAACAGCGTGGAATTGGCAGAAAAACAGACACAGAGATCAATGGAACAGAGTTGAGAGCCCAGAAATAAATGCACATGTGTATGGGAAAATAAGTTTTGACAAAGAAGACAAAAATATGCAATGAAGAAATGAAAGAATCATTAATAAATGGTGCTGTGAAAATTGGATAGCCACATGCTAGACTGATAATTGTCATTATACACAAAAGTTAACTCAAAATGGATCAGAGACCTAAATATAAGACCTGAAACAGTAAATTACACAGACGAAAACACAGGTACTAAACTTATGAACCTGGGTCTTGCAGAGGATTTTATGAATGTGACCTCAAAGACGAGGGAAATAAAAGCAAAAATAAATGAACTGGACTATATCAAACTAAAAAGTTTCCACACAGCAGAAGAATGCACCAATAAAACAAAAAGGTAACCCACCGAATGGGAGAGATATTTGCAAACAACACTTCCAATAAGAATATCCAAAAAATATAAAGAACTCATACTGCTCAACAATAACAACTGCAAAAAAAAAAAAAAAAAAAAAAAACTTAAAAAATGGGCAGAGGACCTAAACAGACACTTTTCCCAAGAAGGCGTACAAGTGGCCAACAGATCTATGGAAAGATGCTCGATGTCAGTATTAGGGAAACGCAAATCAAAACTACAGTGAGACACCACCTCACACCTGTTACAGTGACTGTTGTCAGCAAGACAAGTAATAACAAGTATTGGAGAGGATGTGGGACAAAGGAACCCTCACTCACTGCTGGTGGGAATGCAAATTAGTACAACTGCTGTGGAAAACAGGATGGTGGTTCCTCAAAAAAAATTAAGAATAGAGTTACTGTATGACCCAGCAAAAACCTCTTCTAGGTATCTACCCCCCAAAATTGAAAGCAGTTATTTCTAAAGGCATATGTATTCACATGTTCCTTGCAGCATTGTTCATGGTAGCCAAGATATCGAAACAACCCAAGTGTCCTTTGATAGGTGATTTGATCAAGAAGACATGGTGCACATATATAAAATGGAATACTATTCAGCCATAAGAAAAGATGAAAAACTGCCATTTTGTGTCAACATGGATGGATCTGAGAATATTATGCTAAGAATATATTTAAGGTATAAGTGTAGGAGTACCTTTATTGAGATAAATATTTTCATCATTTACCAGATGACACATTGTTTTCCAAATTGGATGCATCCATTCTCATTACCTAAACATTTATTTCCTTATGTTTTATCGTGGTAAATATACATAACACCACTTACACCATTTTAGCCATTGTAAGTGTACAATTGATCAGCATTAAGTAAGCACACTCACACTGCTGGGCGGGCACGCTCACCAGCTGTCTCCAGAAGTTTTCGTTTTCTCCAGCTGAAACACTGTGCCCTTTACACATTGACTTTCCATTCTGTCACTCTGTCTCTATGAATTGGACTATTCTTAGGTATCTAATATAACTAGAATTACACAATGCCTATCTGTTTGAGTCTGGCTTGTTTCACTTAGCATAATGTCTTCCAGGTGCACCCGTGTTATCACTTGTGCCACAATTTCTTTCCTCTGTCAGGGCTGCATAGTGTTCCAAAGTGTGTGTACCTCGTTTGTTTATCCACTCATCCTTCAACGTTGCTTGACAATAATCTTGTATTTTTTTTTCCAGCCCTGGAATCAGTCATTTCTCCCAAGTTTGGGTTTCTTTTATTGGAGAATAATATTTGTGAACATCTAGGCACTACTTTTATTTATTACTACTGATGTGTTGTTTCTAGGCCTTCTCAGTATGCAGAGCTAGGAAATACATGTTTATTAACACATGTATGTATGCACATTTATGTTTATTTTTGTCCTTACTGACTTGTACATCTATTAAAATTTCTGAAGTCATACTGATACTGATTCAATCCACTACTGCAGGCATAATTCTAGCCTTCCTCTCTCCTCACATATACTTTCTTACTCTGAGAGTGAGAAATCTGGATATCATTATTCATACTGTATATTTATTTACTTATCTTATATACACAGTATAATTTCAGATTTGCTAGTCCATACCCTTTTATAAAGGAAATTTACTGGCTAGAATATTTGCTTATTTAAGTACTCTTTTCAAGCTTAGCCATAATACATTTATTAGACCAGAAAAAAGAACCCCCTAAGAATCAACATACACTAAGTATTCATATTTCTTTGTCTTCTAATTTTTTTCTTACATTATTTTTAGTTTGTGTGAAAATCTAAATAAGGTTCCTGCCCTTTCCGTGATTAAGTTATGTGAGCCAATACTTTACTTTGCCTACATTAGTTTGCACATCAGCCCCTCGTTACCAGCCCACCCTGACAAAAGCAGGGCGATTGGTCAGTCAGCTCTGTCATTCCACAGAGAACAATAGGAGAAAACTCTTGTAACTTAAGGAAAGTATTTTGGGAGAAGAAACCAGACACAGTGAGACTACGTACATAAACACCCCAAATTATTTGAGAACACCCCATTATACTCTCTAGTAATTTCTATGACATCAAATTATATGAAATGAAAGTTCTGATAACTTCTTCACTGTAATTCACACACACACACACACACACACACACACAGAGACACTCACACACACTCCCAACCAACAAAACAAAAATCGTGGCAAGTCATCAGTGTCTCATACCTAATCACTTTGCTTGTAGATTCACCATTCGCTTTCCAATCTGACAGTGTGTTACAGTGTGATGTGCTTTGATTTTCATTTTAGGCTATACAACAAAAATGATACTACATTTAATGGCTGAATAGCTTCCATGTCACAATTAGAGGTATCCAAAGCAACAAGAGGTGGCAAATTATCCTTTAAAAACAAAATTACAGGACACCTACAAAGAACCAGCCTCTCAAAGGCTTACAAACAAAGCATTCTTGGAGTGAATATGGAGTATGCCTTCCTAATCTCTACTAAACCATTTCCATTGAGGTTATAGTTGCTTTTGAAACAAATGCTCTATAGAAATCTTAGTTTTCAGAAACTGTGAGTGAGGAACTATTGGAGATAATAAAATAATTAAAATAGATTACTAGTTATGAACCGATCATTTTTAAATTTTTAATTCAATATGGGAATTCTGTCTCTACTGATGACTTTGTATTTAATCCGCGTACAGTTTAGCTCCCCGTGACACACATTTTAAGAATGATTTTTTTAAATGTGCTTTTTGGAAATCAATCATTTTTCCAGTGGGTGGATTCTTTTCCCTGTAGATTTTGCTAGACAAGAATTTTAGTTGTCATTTTAAAAATATGCTTTTTAAGCTATTTCAGTTTATTCAACATTTTTAAAAGCAGATGCTGTTTTTCTCTCCATTTCTGCTGCTGTTGACTATGAAATTGCTTGTTCCTGGCACTTAATCAATTAAAACTTAAATTGTAACCCACACTACTTTGTTTGTAACCAGATTTCTGTGTAAAGTGTAAGGCCCAGTCTGAAATTTGTAAGACATTTTAGAGAAGATGGTCTTCTGTGAAAGGGAAAGACTTTGGAATGCTCAGTTTTTTTGTAGCTGAATTAAGACATCTTAACTCCCTTTGTCCATTTTAATTAGGTCCCCAAGATCTAAGTGATCAAGTCTAGAGTCATGAGTCTTTTGTGATACTGTTTTGAATAGTCTTTCCAACCTATTTTCCACACACACCTTCACTGCACGCCCCTACCTCACAACTCTTATCCAGATGTGGCTTTCAGTGTTTCTTGGATTGAGGTCCAGCCATGACCCATCCTCACTGCGGACCTTTATACCTGCTCCTCTGTCCCTCCACTGCCAGGCGCACTCATACATATATCTTCTGCGAGTCTGCCCTGGTCCCAGAGTCCCATCCTCTCAGTTTCCATTCCACATTGCATGGCATAAGTCAGCTGTCATAGAATTTTGTAACTACCTTCTGCTCCACTAAAGCAGCATTTCTCAGTGCGGACCATCAGACTTGCCTGGCAAGCACACTCGTGGGACTTGACCTTGACATTCTGAAGCTCTGTCTCAGGGCGTGAGCCATAGATTTACATTTTTAACAAGCCCTACAGAAAATTCTTATGTGTACTAACTTTGGAATGTTACTGCATCAAAGTGCATACTTTAAAAGTAGGGACCAGTTTTTCCTCGTATTTGCATCAGTGCTGCACATTCATTAGATGATCCGTAGATGCTTGGCAGATAGATAGTAAGATATGCAGCCCTCTTCTGTCCCTAAGAGGTAACTATTATCTCCAGTCCAGTTGCTGTCAGCCCACTTAAATACAGTGTTGAGTTTAGGACATAGTGCTTTGCTATTCAGAGTGTGGTTTACAGAGCAGCAACATCTGCATCACCCAGAAATGCAGAATTTTGGGCCCCGCTCTTAACTTACTAAGTCAAAACTTGCACCATAACAAAAACT
The DNA here is from genome assembly GCA_004026765.1 of Micronycteris hirsuta. Classification (NCBI taxonomy): domain Eukaryota; kingdom Metazoa; phylum Chordata; class Mammalia; order Chiroptera; family Phyllostomidae; genus Micronycteris; species Micronycteris hirsuta. Next base: position 156,178 of record PVJI01000459.1, on the reverse strand, counting down.
CATAGTGATTTGTTTGTACATTAAAATTTGAGAAGCACACTCTTAAAGGACCAGAATTACAATGCATTAGACAAGGAGTGACTACTTAATGAGACCATATAACTTGAATCATTAAAGAATATGTATCAAAAGATTGAGTGTTTCGAGGAGAAGGTAGTGGGAATGGATTGTTACAGAAACGATGATGTGCTGTGGAAGAAGCACGCATAGATAAGGTTACCTGATTTCTTTATATCGATGGAGATTGATTTGGGACACTAGGGAGACATTTCATTTTTACATTGTTCCACCTGGATTTTCCTCAATGGAATATGCACCTGACTCCATTAATAATCTCAGAGTATGTCAGTTAATAGTGATTGCAGGTGTAATAAGGTGATCTAAGATTGAGAAGCATAAAGTAAGTATCTTTGTAGGAAACACCTTTTTTAAAAAAGATTTTATTTATTTTTAGAGAGAGGATAAAGGAGCGAGAAAGAGAGGGAGAGAAACAGCAATGTATGGTTGCCTCTCACATGGTCCTCACTGGGGATCTGGCCTGCAACCCAGGCATGTGCCCTGACTGGGAATTGAACCAGGACCCTTTGGTTCCCAGCCCGCGCTCAATCCACTGAGCTACACCAGCCACGGCGGAAACACCTTTTTTAGCTGTTGGAAACAGATTCAGTGGCAACTTGAGACTTGGGTGCATAGGTCTGATTTGTTTTGGTTTAATATTAAAATATTTCTAACTTCTTTAAGTCCAGTCAGTATGCCTACATAATAATTAAATAATTAAAATTTGTTAATTGCTTCCATAGGATTTTCCTTTTAATTGAATTTACATGCTTATAAATGCTGAGTAAGAAACTGTTACTTAAGTCTTTCTATTCCTTCTCCTCTTAAAAGTGTTTCATTTTTTGCCTTTCTTAGTTAGTCCTGCAGTACAAACAAGTGAAAGTTTATTTCCTCTCTCTGATTTCAATTTAGCCAGTTTGGGGATGTGGTGAGTTTGGTGCTGGCATGGGCTGAAGGCAGGAATGGCTAAGGGACTAGGGAAAGAGCAATCCAACAGACACCCGAAGTAACGCTGCATAATTTAAATAAGATACTATTATAAAGTAAGTACTAAGAATTACAGTAGTCCCGACGTCCACTGAAGGTAGGCAGGTAGCCAGAGCGCCAAACTGGGAAACCCAGAGCTTGAGGGTGCAGAGAAGTGTCCGGAGAGACGGCTGCGGTGGTGATGGGTCGGGAATGGCACGCTTCCCTAAGGTAGATGGAGCAGCAGCAGCCAGGGCACGGCTGCTGGCCTGTCTGTCAGCTGCTGGCAACCAGGAAGGCACAGCCTCCGCCTCCTGAGCTCTCAGTGTCTGTGCTCCGTGGCCACAGTGACTGACGTTTGTGAGGACAGTTCTGCCCAATCACCTCCGACCAAATTTGTATGTATTGCATCTTTTTGAATGTAAGGCAAATGTTCTGGTTAAGGCATACTTGGTTCCAAGGGACAGAAACTGACTCAGACTAGTTCTAAGTGTGTTATTGTAAAGAAACATGGACAACTCGGGGAGCCCTGGGGCAGGAAGGTAGCCTCTGGGAAATGAAAGTGGGAATGGGGGTGTTTTCGGGACCCGAAGTGGTTGTTCTCTCAGGATGTGCATGGCTTTATTCGTCTGTCTTCCTCTTGGGGATCTAGTCTCCATCTCCCGTTTCTCTTCCCCTTTCCCCTTGATTAGTTCTTACTGCTTAGTGACCTTGCTCATGGCCTCCATCCCCAGCACTGTCAGGGCTTATTAGGTTCAGTATCCACTGTTGACTGGCAGTAGTCTCTTGAGTCTTGGATCAGATTCAAAAGGGAGTGAGAGGACCAGATTTCTTTATTTTATCTCTGTAAGCCAAATCAAACAAGTGCTTGGCTGCCTTGGAGAGATGTGCATCGCTGGTCAGTCAGCTTTGTTGCCTTTGGGGCAGGTCCTGTAACATGTCAACCTGTTCTGCAGAGACGGCAGAAGCATCAGGTAATAAAATACATATGTATCACTGCATTTTAATCATGATTACCCATGCCATAGTTACTTAGTGGGCAATTGTACAGCTCTGACTCCTTTCAAGACACATTTAGTAGAATTTACAACCACGAATAAAATACACCATGAGACAATTTATTATCTAGTGGAGAGATAAGAGCTGATTAGCCCGAACAGTTTATTTCCTGTTTTGAAAATAGTATATCTATAGTTGTATTTTATAATACTGTTGAGCTTCCTACTTATTATCTGACCTCATTTTGTAAAGAAATACTTGTAATGAAACTTTTCAAAAGCACATATTGTGGGTCACTTCAGTTGAAAGTACTTTCTTATAATAGTTATAATGGAGTAATTATTCTATTGCAAACAAGGCTAATGTGGAGTGTTTGTAGACTGAGGTATGTTTTCAAAGCCTAGTGGATTAGCAAAGAGTTGAGGAATTAGGTCCCAGTGCTTGCACATGCTTGTCTCTTTATTTTTTATATTAAAGCTGATATTTGAATAGACAGAAAATATGAGTGAACATGTTTGATCATCTTAATAATAGATATTGTTAAAGTGTAAATTAACTGCTAATTCAATTCACTATAATGCTATGTGAATTGATATAGTTTTATTTAAAACTGATCATTTTGATGAAAATATGCAAATTTTTAACCACATGTAACTTTCTGGTTATTTTGTTTTATCTTTTCAGACAGTTATTTTATAGTACAAACTTTTATTTATTTTTAATTAAAACTTTTTTCATTGTTTTCAATTACATTAAAATGATAAAGAGAAACCAGAAGTACTATTACTCATGTATGTATCTTTTTTATAACCATGAATTTCAAGATGATCTATACAATAATTTTTAATGTACTTCTGAATTAGGTTAGTATTTCACCTCTTCATTGATGTTAAATTATAGGAAGTTAGTAACCACTCAAAACTTCATTGTGAAAATATAATAACATCAGGAACCCAAACTATTTCAATACTATTCTATAGTTGTGGATAAATCCAGGAAAATGTGTCCATTCATATCCTACTTCCCTTCTTTTTTCTGTTAAAGTAAAAATTTTAAGTATTTGTCTCTTGAAGTTACTTCCTTTTTAAGTTTCTTTATCAGTATCTGCAAGAGGGATATAACTATGCTGCCTTTCTAGAATTTTTATAAAGCTCAAATGAAAATACAGGAAACTGTCATTTAGCAATGCATTAATTGGTGGCTTGGATTACTTATGTTAAAATGATAATAAAAATTTTGTCCTTAAAATGTTCAAGTATTGCAAGTCAACAGAAACATCCACGTGTGAGATTATTTGTAGTTATCTGTAACCAATAGGAGCCACCTTAGGTTCATCGCCAGCTGGGCGCTCCTGCTGCCGTAGCTGGTCCCCGGTGCCGCTTTCAGAGTCGTGGCTGCCACTCTGCTTTTGTCTGTGGTCTGCCTCAAGCTGAATGAAAGGGTGGTACTTAGCCTTTTAAAAATTAAATGTGGTAAAATAACTCAAGCTAAAATATTGGAATCAAGGTAAAAACTGTATATTACTTAACATACAAACAACAACTAAAATGATCAATCAGTTGGAAGAAGGATATCCTTGAACAGCTAGCTTTGGAATATGGGAAAGGAATCATATGGTGCATGATCGGAAAAAGAAAAAGAATGAATTGATGTGTTTTGTATTTTTACGAGTTCTTAAAGCAAAAAGGAAAAAAATAAATTAAAAAAAGCCCTGGCTGGTGTGGCTCAGTGGATTGAGTGTGGGACTGCAAACCAAATGGTCACTGGTTCAATTCCCTGTCAGGGCACATGCCTGGATTGCAGGCCAGGTCCCCAGTGCGGGGTGCAGGAGAGGCAGACACACATGGATGCCTCTCTCCCTCTCTTTCTTCTTCCCTTCCCTCTCTCTAAAAATAAATAAAATCTTTAAAAAAATAAAAATAAACAAAAAATCATTTATCCGTGAATCTTGGTGAGACAATGCAGGCTTGGTCCCGTCAGTGAGCAGTTAGTGAGCATCCAGATGATTCATTGCTGACCAGAAGAGTTGTATTAGCTTACAAGTTCCACTGCTTTGACAGAGATCAGATGACAGTGTTTAATCAAGATAGGTTTATTTCTCTCTCGTGGAGAAGTCTGAGCAGAAGGTAATTTTGGAGTGGAACCAAGCATCTCTGCTGTCAGAGGTCTGTCTTACCATTCTATCATGCTTTAGCAGTGGTTCTTAAACCTGTCTATGCATTAGATTTGTCTGGGGAGCTAAAATAAAAAGATTCCTGGGCTTTATATCAGATTATAATTTACTCTATGACAATTAATACCACCCCAGGCCTACTGAATCAGAATGTGTGGTTAGAACTTAGTCATTAGAGCTCACTTAGCTGCAAGGGAGGCCAGGAAGATAGTCTCTAACTACAGGCAAGAGTGCAAATAAGACTTCATTGGGTTTTATTATTGAAAAGAAGATAGATACTAGGGCATGATTAGTTGTTTTATTTTTTTTAAGATTTTATTTTTATTTTATTTTTTAGAGAGAGGGGAAGGGAGGGAGAAAGAGAGGGAGAGAAACAGCAATATATGGTTGCCTCTCACATGGCCCTCATGGGGACCTGGCCCGCAACCCAGGCATGTGCCCTGACTGGGAATCGAACCGGGACCGCTTGGTTCCCAGCCCGTGCTCAATCCACTGAGCTACACCAGCCAGGGCAATTAGTTGTTTTTTTACCGGCAGGTTAAGAGGTTGAGATACTCAACAATAATAATGATTTAAGGTCAAATGGTAGAGAAGAAAAGACAGCGATGGAGTGTGAGGTTAGTTAGCATAACTAAAACAGGGGTGGTGGTATGCTGAATACCTACAGGAGGCACAAAATTCAGCATGAGCCAAACATGTGAAAATGGCCAGGTCTTCCTGGAAATGGAAGGGCTCCTTTAAAGGGGAAGCTCTACCAGTTGTTGCCATTTAGGAAAGTGGACTAGGTTGTTATAGATCCAGATAGAAAGCTAGATCTTTATTAAAATATCAGCCAAATTTAACATATCTTTAAGTTGGATATGGTTTAACAGCTATTTACTTACCAATTCTGACCTCATTTTATAGTATAATATTTAGAAGACAAAGAGAGCATTTTTCTCATTGAGAAAATTATGTTCCTCAAAATTCATCCTAATATTTAAGACTATATAAAGAATTTTGCTAAAAATAGCAACAAAAAGTTCTATTAATAATTATTTTTATAAAACTGTATGTGATGTTTTGGTATCCTTAAGTTATTATACTCAAATTAATGTTACATTTTTCAGTGATGCTTGTAGACTCTAATTGTGAATGAACTTTTAGTGAATAAGCTAATGAATTTTGACTGCTTTTATTTTAACAATGATTTTGTGATATTTGGGACTGTTCACTGTTTTTGCAGAGGCACTTTATGGACTGTATAACACCACACTGGTATTTTTAGTACTTTGCACTGTATTTGACACAAAAGCACCCAATGAATAAATGATACCTTTGTTAAATAGTCATTAGTGTTTGCATCCCTAATATAAGACCTTTACTTATTTTAATGAAACTAATGCCAGTAGGAAATAACAAGAAATATTTCTGACATATTATTCTTTTTTCAATTTTATAAACTAAGTAGATTTAAATAAGCTTTTTATCCATTGACAAATATTGGATCCCACAGATTGAGTTAATTACTTGGTAGAAAGTTAACTCTTTTGCTTAGTTGGTCAAGATGTTATTCAATAAATTTGTCATGGTTTATAATGACATAAAATATATTTCTAAAAGTGTCTAACTGGTATCTTGGAACACATTTGTTTATCTGGCAAAATCTGGTCGGCAAATGCTCTGGCAGTGGCAGCTTCTTGGACGGCAGTGCTCTTGGCTTAGATGGGCTTACTTTCTGGGCTTACTTGTTTGGTTACTGTGCCCATTGCACCAATGGAAATGTGTTCCTTTTGTCCGAGGCATCTTTTGTATCTAAAATGCTTGACTAGTGAGACAAGAGATGAGGCTTGCAGGCTGATACGTGCTCTCAGAGATTGGACAGGTGGTGTAATTTTTTACTTTTATTGATTCTGATTAATGTTGCATTTGTTAATATGGATGAGGAAATACCACAACTTTTCTGAGCGTTTAAATTTCACAAGTCCATAATGTATTCACTGTGTTAAGCTCTGTAGAGACTTCCTCTGAATACAGGCAAGATGCTGTCCTTCTGTCCCTTGGTCATTTGAAGAGGGACAGAGGCTGTGGTATCTGCAGCCCACTCTCACCCACTGCCTCCTGCTGTTTTGTGGCTGCAGATGGCGGGTCAAGGATGGTTGCTGGGCATTAGTATAGAAAGTGTGATTGTTTCATCAACATTTAGTAATAGTATTATTTTTATAAATGTCACTATTTCACACTTTACGTTTCTCTGTAAAATGAATAGTTGATGTCCCATATGTAACAATTTGGCCACTTTTGAATATGGAGTAAAGTATCTCTTGAACGGGCTATCTTTAATTTTTTAGAAAAATTAGCTAAAGTTGTTAGAAATTCATCTTTTTGCCCTAACACAAACTTATAGGTGCTGTTGCATAAGTTTTGAACAAAGTACGTTGGTTTTAAGGTGACAGAGCCATTTGTTGTTTCAGTTCATTTCATGTTTATTTAAGAAATATATTAAAAAATAAGAATCGTAGATTTATGGTGAATTCATAAATTGCTTTGAGTTATCTGACATTTCTTTTAGTCATAATATATATGTTTGCAATTTGCGAAAAACTGTTTTGCTTGATTATGTTTCTCAGGAAACCAATGACATTCTTCTGTATTCTTTCAGATTTGTGAGAGGACAACAAGGAGGTTCTGTCATTTGGTTTATGGATTTTTCATTATTCTGTACAACACCTGTCAGAAAATAAATAGTTTTTAACACTTTACTACATGTTATGAAGGGAGCTCCTCTGTTGCATGTTTAGCTTATAGGATCTTGGGTTTTAAAGCCACCTTGCTCTTTTAAGGGAAATCAAAAGTACTCTTGTCACTTAAAATAGCAAACAGGCTGGGAATGAGGAATGGGCAAAGAGGGCAGAGTGTAGTCACTTACTAGAGGGAGCTGGGAATCGAGGACGAGGGCAGGGCGGTTGGCGCGATGAAGGTCACGGTAATTCGTAGTGGAAAGCAGGCGTGGCGGCAGTAAACTGAAGGTCGAGCACGTAAGAGGTTTGAGGGAGGACAGCATATTAAGACTGACATGTTAGTCTAACCTAATTATTTTCACGACCTGAGAATAAATCCCAAATTTCTTCTGGCAAGAAATAGTGATTTTTTTCCCCTATGCTGGTAATAAATTTGCTGATTTTTGAGTTCTTATATATGCCTTCCAGGCACAAAACAAGAACATGAACATTATTATTCTCACAATTACTAACCTTATGGCTAAGGCCTGTTCCCCTGTACTGGTCTCATTAGATTCTCTTCTTGGTCAGATCCCCCTTACGCACTGCTCTGCTGGAAGCCTTGATATTGCCTCTGACATTCCAAAGCACTCTTCGTTGTTCTGTCTCCATTCTCCTTATGAAAGGGCAGCGCCTATAGCTACTTTCATTAGGGAGTGTTTTACAGGCAGTCATTTATTTTTTCTCGTGTAGCGTTGTTAATCAAAGTTTTAATTTTTAGCCTCTTTTCTCTTTTGCATAGCAGCTTTCCTTTTCTGGCAAATAGTTAATATAAAATGTAAAAAAATATAATATCCACCAATCTTATAGCTGATTCAGAGTAACATCTTTTATGGATTTCATGCCCCACATGGAGCAATGCTCAGTAATATATTCACAGCGAGAATACACTTTAGAATTAATTATTTGTGTCATTCACCCAGGTATTCCCTTACTATTAAATTATTGCTTTCTCATTCAGTATAAATTTGCTTTTCATTGTGTTAGGTGTGACCTCTGTCATCAGCGGATAGTTAAAAATTCCCTTCCAGGAATTTCCCCTGATTATCTACAACATTTTGTTTTGAATAATAGGCGTGCTGCGTAACTTGGAGAGGTAGCCCTTTGATATTCAGTTTATTAATTATTTATGGAGTGACTATGCGGAAAGGTGGATTAGTAGAAGAGACAAATTAGTAGAAAATACTGTCCTTGCTTTCATAGAGTTCATGATCTTGTTGGGGAGACAAGGTGAACTTGGAAGTCTGATTATGTGCGTACAGAGTATCACAGGCCCTGTGTGCTGTCGGGTGGGTGTGGGTGAGAGAGAAGTTACAGAGAGCGAAGGCTGATCTGGTGTATTTATAACTGTTAGAATTTGACCGGGCCACCAGGCGGGCAAGGAGGATAAGAATTGGGTAAGTGGCATCGTGTCAAAAAAAACATACAGTGGGATAGAAATCTCTACACTGAGGTACAGTGCCAGACACATTTGAAAACACAGGAGATTCACTATGAGGAAATGCAATAGAAGAAAGACAAATGAATCTAAGTTTTCTCCCTGGAGGTTTCCCTTTTTTGTTTGAACCATGGCTATTTGAATAATCCATTTCAAAATTCCAATTAATTAATCAGGAGAAGGAAGGAACTCCTTGTAGGACATAAAGAGGTAGTTTGGCAGACACTACTAAGGATATAACTTAAAGAATAAGGAATCATGAAAAGGGTGTGAGCTTTCCTTACCTGGGAAAACCAAGAGAGCAAGTACCATTAGTGTATATATATATATATGTATATATGTATGTATATGTATATGTATATGTATATCTTAATATTTTCAATTTAATAAACATGATAGGAAATATGGTTAAAGTAAGAACTAAAGTGAGCATAGTAATTTTACCTATTTAATGTACTGTAATCTTTTTAATTTGCCACGTATTTCCCTTCTAATCACTTGAATTCATATTTTGCAGCATCTTAAAATTTAAAAAACACTTTGTAACTTCGATCAAGTCGGAAGGACCTCTTTTCCTTAATGGCGCCATTTGATTTAATATCCACTGGACATTTTTCATACAAGAGTTTAGAGTCTGTGAAATCTACTTTACATATTTTATATATTCAAGTAATAAGGTATAAAGCATTAATGAGTTTGAGGCTCTGGAATGTATTCATCTGGAATTTAGTCAACTGTTGCTTTCCTTTATTAGGGGATCTCCGTAAGGATTTCAAAGAAAATGACAGAAAACCAAAGAAATACTTCTGTGGCCAACTTTATAAACTTGTGGGAGGTGATAGTAAGTGTTTCAAGGACAATTCTAACATGATCCCCACCAGTGTCACATGGCCACTGACATCTGGGAAGTGACAGTAGCTGACAGACCATGTTGGCACAGTGGAAGTCAGAAATGGACTAGCTCAGTTGGATGAAAAATGTCACGCTGACTAGGAGGCTAAGAAGCAGAACACAGCAGTGACAGCCTGTGCAAACAGTGGCTATTAACATTAACTAGCAGACAGATTGAGCACCGTGAGGACTGTAGGACGCCCGTCAGTGGCTCTGCCACACTTGCACACAGAAGTTCTTTACTGTCAGCAGTGGCTTCTCTCAGTAAAGGGAAGAGATGCTTTTGTTCATCCCCGTGTTCGACAGTGACAGGTAAGAAATGTTACCTTTTGTTGTGAAGAGTAATGCAATTTTAATGTGAATTTGACCTTGAAGGCAAAGAATTACTGAGCCATCACTCATAGCATCACTTAAAATTTATTCCCAGTTCAGATGCTGGTTCATCCTCATTCATCCCTGATCTCACATTTTTTCAAGATGGCAGCCCATGAGCTGGGGTGTGTTTTAGGGCAGTGGAGTCAAAGGCCTACGGACTCTGAGATTAAAATCATGGACATATCGTCTGCTTTTGGGATTTCAACTATAGCTTGGCTGCTGAGCACTCCTGGAGAAAATCATCAAACTATTTTTTTTAATTAAATTTATTGGGGTGACGGTTAATAAAATCATTTAGGTTTCAAACATATGATTCTGTGATACATCATTTGTGTATTGCATTGTGTGCCCACCACACAAAATCAGACCCCCTTCCCCGTCCACTCCATCCCCCTCTACCCTTCACTGCTCCCCACCCACCTTTTCCTCTGGTAGCCACCACGCGGTTGTCTGAGTGCAGGAGTGTGTGTGTGTGTGTTCTTTTTGTTCATTTGTTGCTCTTAGTTTTATATCCCGCAGACTGGGTGTCTTTCCTTGGCTTGGTCCCTGTGTTTTCCTGCAGTGGTGACTCTGAAATTGTACCCTCTCATTAAGCCCTAGCCACATCCCTCACCTCTTAACTCTTAGTTCGTGATTCCTAACTGCCTTACGGAAAAAGATCAGGGACCTTGAGGCTTGAATAAACTTTCTCAGTTCCTCACCTTATCGTCTAAAATAATTATTAATTTCTGACCTCGAGACTTGGAATTACTTCTCCTCAAAATTGATTTGTCCAGTTGCCCTTTCACTCGCATTTCCTTCCTTCTCACCCCAGACCTTTTAACTTAGCCCTTTCCTCTCCCTGTCTCCAACCTTTCTGCTGTCCTCACCTGCCTCTGCTCTGTGTTCTTAAACCAAACAGGGAAAACAAGTAGCAAAATCTTCTATATTTCCTCCTTTCATTTATTTCTCTGCAATTCTCTAGTCTCCCCTTTTCCTTTCTTAGACAAGTAAGTTGCTTAAATGACTTGTTTAAAGGACAGCATGTTGCTCTCAGTCCACCTCTTATACCTGTATTTCTGGTTTCTTCCCTTATCATTCACTGAATCTCATTTGAACAGTTAACTAAGGATATAGTAAGGGGAAATACTGCATGGCAAATAAGAAGGTCATTAGGCCAGAATGGGAGACTGTGTCAGAGCTGATGGGCCCTGACCAGCTAGGTAGGTAAGGCAACCTTTGGTGTTAAGTAGTTTTTTTCTTGCCAATTTCTCTTTTGTTTTTGGTGTGTGTGTATTTAATTCCATTTGAAGGACCACACCTAAGTATTCACTAATGGCCTAGATTTACATTTCTTAAAAGATTTTATTTATTTTTAGAGAGGGGAAGGGAGGGAAAAAGAGAGGGAGAAAAACTTCAATATATGATTGCCTCTTGTGCGCCCCCTACTGGAGACCTGGTCTACAAGCCAGGCATGTGCCCTGACTGGGGATTGAACCAGTGACCCTTTGGTTCTCAGGCCGGCACTCAATCTACTGAGCCACACCACCCAGAGCTAGATTTACTTTTTTTTTTTTTTAAAGATTTTATTTATTTATTTTTAGACAGAAGGGAAGGGAGGGAGAAAGAGACAGAGAGAAACATCAATGTGTGGTTGCCTCTCACACGGCCCCCACTGGGGACCTGGCCTGCAACCCAGGCATGTGCCCTGGCTGGGATTCGAACCAGTGACCCTTTGGTTTGCAGCCTGCGCTCAATGCACTGAGCTACGCCAGCCAGGGCTAGATTTACGTTTTTAATGAACTTACCTTATAGTCCCCCAGGAATACTTTAAATTCAGTAAGCTAAGACATTGTCCAGAATTCCTGAGTCAGTTATGTAGAAAACTGCAAGTTGATAACTTGTTTCTAAACACAGGTATGTGAAATATTTTCAGTCATGGTTTTCTATAATTTTACCATAGCAGATAAATATGTGGATTATCTGTGGGATATCTGTACCCATTATTTATGGTTTATTCTAAACCTAGTTCCAGAAAGTCCTTGGAAAAGTCACTGTAGCAGAGCATTACTACCAGTGATCAAGGAGAAGGAAGAGGTTGAGGAAGACAAGGGCTTCGGGATGGCAGAACACGAGCAGTGTTTCCTGTGGAGTAGGCCAAATGGGCCATGTTTAATGGAGTGTTGAACATCGTGAGAGCTTGCTTTAACAAAGAGTACAAGCTATCAGGACTGGAGCAATAAGTGTCTACAGCTTAATCAAGAATTTGGGCTCTGCAAGATACAAAAGTAATGTCCAGCAGTCAGTTGCATTTTTATATGCCAATAATGAACTAACAGAAAAGGAAGTTAAGACAACCATCCCATTGACAATTGCTACAAAAAGAATAAAATGCCTAGGAATAAACATAACCAAGGGGCTAAAAGACCTACACTAGGAAAATTATAAGACACTGAAGAAAGAAATTGAAGAAGATACAAATCAATGGAAGCACATACTGTGTTCATAGGTAGGAAGGATTAACATCATTAAAATGTCCATTCTACCCAAAGCAATCCTTAGGTTAACATGATTCCTATCAAGATTCCAATGGTGTATTTCACAGAGCTAGAACAAATATTTCAGAAATGGGCAAAGGACCTGAATAGACAGTTCTCCAAAGAGGACATACAGATGGCAAATAGACATATAAAAAGATGTTCAACATCACTAATTGTCAGAGAAATGCCAATTAAAACCACAATGAGATATCATCTCACAGCTGTCAGAATGACTATCATCAATGAATCAACAATCTACAAGTGCTGGAGAGGATGTGGAGAAAGGGGAACCCTACTGCACTGTTGGTGGGAATGCAGACTGGTGCAGCCACTGTGGAAAACAGTATGGAGATACCTCAAAAAACTAAAAATGGAACAGCCTTTTGACCCTGCTCTCCCATTTCTGGGATATATCCGAAGGAACCCAAACGAGTAACTTGAAAGAACATAAGTGCCCCTGTGTTCATTGCAACATTTGCAATCGCCAAATAAGGAAGCAGCCCAAGTGTCCATTATCAGATGAGTGGATAAAACAACTGTGGGACATTTACACAATGGGATACTACTCAGCCACAGAAAAAGAAGAAAATTTTACCCTTTGAGACAGCATGGATGGACCTGGAGAACATTATGCTAAGTGAAATAAGCCAGTCAGAGAAAGACAAAAACCATTTGATTTCACTCATATGTGGAATCTAATGAGCTGATCTAACAAGGAGAATAGAGACAGACTCATGGATGGAGAGCAGATGACAGCTGTGGGGAGGGAGGTTAGGGGGCAGAGGGATTGAGAGAAAAGGAAAAAGGGCACATGGACATGGACAAGAGTGTGGTGATTGCTGAGGGGCAGGGAGGTATAAGGGGACTAAATGGTAATGGGAAAAAAACACAATAAAGATAAAATAAAAAAAAAGTTCAACTGTGAACTGTAAAGGGGAAATCGGATGTTTGTTAGATTGAGTTTAGTCATGTAAATGATTTATTATGTATCACGTATTTGTACTCTACAACTGGCAAGGCATATTCACTTGCACTTTTCCTCCTATCCTCCTGAAGATCCTATTAGGTGTGACAGTAAAATGGTTGTTATCCCCACTTTATAGATAAGAAAATCATTTCACTTCTTTTCTTTTTATTGAATAGACTATTTTTTTAAGTATTTCATTGTTGTTCAAGTACAGTTGTTGCATACCCTGTACCATTATCCCCCCAACCCCAGCCAACCCTACCTCCCTCCCTTGCTTCCACTGCCCCTTGGTTTTGTCCAGGTGTCCTTTATAGTTCCTGAAAACCCTTCCTGCCTTACCCCCTTTATCCCTCCCACCTCCCCTCTGGTTACTGAAGGAAAATCATTTCAAAGCGCGAATTGCATAGACCATCCATGTATGTATAGATTAACTGACCTGGGATTTGAATGGAGGTTATCTTAATGCACTCCTGTAATCTTTCTGCTTTATGATTCTTCTTTACTTTTAACACAAGACTATTTGATACAAAAGAAGGAAGAAGGGCGTTTCTGAAGATAATGAGAGAGACGTTGGGAAAGGAAGGGCTGATTTTGAAGACACTGTCTTTCAGGACCTGGAGGAAACATTGCCCTTCCAGAGGAAGAAAGATATTCATTCTCTGTTATTTTAGGTCAGGTTGATAGGCTGAATGCAGAGTCTGGGATTTCGAATGTGTTAAGAGTCTTGGTAGGTGTGGGGTGAGGCCCCATTGCGTACATTCCCTGGGTAAAGCGTGGCACAAGGCCTTCAGTGAACTTCCTCTGGTGATGATACAAAATAATACATTTGGTTGAAAGTTTTCATTGGGTCTTATATAGTTATGCAACTGTGTTTTTGTAGCTACTGTTCGCCAATCTTCATGGACCACTTGGGTATAAAAACCAAGCCCTTGGCTCCTTTGGCTGCCAGGTTTTTTCCCCACATTGAACTCGATGTTTCTTTGAGAACCAGCTTTTGCAGGATAAAGAACTCAGAGATTTGTAAACTCTCACCACGTTTCTTGGATTCTTGCCTAACTCCTCAGTAAGAAGAGGCAAACTGTGCTTCTGGAGGCATTAACTGGCTCATTCCCCAGGCTCTCATTTCTGTAATGCTAAAACTCTAATGCTGATAAACCTACAAATGATTGTCCATCTCAAACATGCTTAAATTTTCATTTCTATGATACAATCTTAAAATGTGGGACCAAGTAGACATCTCCTATGTCAAAAATTATTAATGTATCAATAACATCTGTATTTCAACTTTGTTTCTTAAATTATCCCCTTCAGGTACTATTGCACGAACCCTCAGAGGATGGCAGGTGCTTCACTGTATCATGTATCAGAGCACCATTTAGGTATTTGGTAAATGCTGTGGTTTTATTTTTAAAAGTCACTAGAGGATGCTGTTAAATTATATATTATTTTTGTAATCTAGCAATGACCCACATTCTTCATTATATGTTTGCTTTGGTTAACTATTTTTTTATTTTTCATGTCCTGTTATTTTCCACCCTGAAAGGGCAAATAAATTGAAAAACCAAGATAGCATTTATGTAGCTCTGACTACTGTGATCATTGCTTCCTCCTTTTTTTGTTTTCTTCCTTTTTACAGGAATCATTATTCTTCTCATTTCCCTCTCCAGTTGCAGACTGTTTAAGATCTCTTGTTACACACACACATACACACATTAAGATACGTGTATATAGATATTTGTATCTATCTAAATGCTACTATGTCTTTGGTTTTAGATGGTTAATTTCTATAACATAGTTATTCTTTGTAAGCAAATTTTCTGTACCATAGCATTTTTTCATATATAGCAAAATTAGTATATAGTTTTGCAAGGCCTCAAACTGATATTAAAAGTAAAGATGGAAACGTACTTAGCATGCTTTCTTACACTCATGCCGTTCTCCTAAAAGCAATTTTGCAGATAGATGCAGAGGAAAAAATAGTGCAAAGGCTGTTGTCTTTCAGAAGAAAAAACATTGCACAGTTATAATCTGAAAGGCACTCATCGAAGAATAAAGGATGTAATCTCTGAATTAAACGCAGACGGAATATTTCAGTCTCAGCTGTCATCGAAGAATTTCCACATCAGGTTAGACAGAGCACCTTTGGGGCATGGATGAGTGATGGGGATAAAACTACCTCTTTGCTGAGCTGGAGTGCACCACACCCCTCTATCTGTGCCATCTGGTGCTACAGAGGATGGCACATTCTCTCTGCCATGATTTTTCTTTCTTTGGGATGTGGAGGCTTTTTTTTTTAAAGCATTGAATGCATCCAGTCTTTCAGTGGCCAGATTTCAGTGGCAACAGCTTTAAAAAAAGAAATGGAATTCTAAGAGATTGGAAATGTAGGAGGAGACAGAGAAATTAGTTGACACACTTTTAGATTATTTTGGAAGGTACTGGCTATTTGCAAATGGGGTGCTTTGTAAGCTCTGACCATGTCCCCATCCCTGGTGATGGAAAGCTGCTCCTAGTTTTGTTTTTGCATTTTTTGTTACTATTGCCTGTAGTAAAATAATAACACATACTTAATGCTCTGGTTCTCACTCATTGAAGCAATAAATGGTGATCATTCTGCCTTAGGGCTATTACTTTATTGTGGATTCTAAAAATTGGTTTACAATGCTTATCACCACTTACTGAATTTATCTGTTTTAAAACCAATCAAAACATTTATTGGCTGTTGATTCTTGCAGTAACTTGTGTTCCTTTATTGTCTACCACTGTCTGTGATTAAAATCAAAACAAAGTTAAATTACATTTTACTAACAAAAGAACATTCCTTGTATGAATTATGAATTAGTGATAGGTTTATAAATGATTAAGTTTTAATATTTCCTCCAAATTGGGCTTAGATTACGTGAGAGCAATTGAGACCCACTTAGGAGTTTATCTGTTGTTGCAAAATACCAACTCGAGAGATGACTTTTCTCTGGGTTAGTTCTGCAGGGAACTGTGTTGGGCAGAACTCGATACAGTGCTCATTAGTACAGTTGCCTTTGAATTGACTGAGTTGGATATAGTCATGAAAACATGAGTAAAAAACATTAACCAAATAAAGGTTGCAGCTCTTTGAGTTACAGTTGAATAAAGTAAAATGATTTACATTTAAGTAAAATATACAATTATGTGTGGTCTAAATGAAAGTTACATTTGTTTTTGAGTTCTTAGTATAAGGTCTGGCTCGAATCTGTTCTGAGCAGATCGAGTTCTGGTTCTGCTCCATTGCTTTCTTAGCTCTGAGCACAGGAGGTGAATTACCTGAACTCTTTGATGCCTGGTTCGGTTCCCCGAAGTTATTTACCTTCCCCTTTCACAGGGGAAGAATGTGTTGGACTAGCCAGTTCTCCTTTTCAGTCTTCTCTTGCGCTGAGGCTGTTTTCTATAAGCCTGCTAATTTACCTTAATTTGACATCCTCTTTTGACATAAGAAAACTTGTTGTATGTTGTGAGGTTCTTTGGAGTATGGTTTTCAGAATAAAAAAGTGAAGTTGTTTACCAGTGTATAACTTGGTACAAAGCTAGGAAAACACTGCTTTTGTTATTGCGCGTGCATGACGTCCATTGCCACCCACAAGCAGTGGCACAGAGCAGAAGGGCGGGGATTCAGATGCCTGACAGGATTCCCAGATGCAGTGTCACTTCTAGGGCCTACTTGGCAAAGAGTCGGCAAGAAGACTGGGTCTGCAGGGAGTGTTGAGAGGGGACGCAGCACAGTTTCACTCTAGTCCTGGATTCGATGGTTGTTGTCAGTGCCCTGATGACCTGGTGCTGGACCGAAACCGACGACAGGAGACTATTGATCTTCAGTCTAACATTGCAAGAAATAAGGACGCCTTGGGTTTTTTTTTTTCCCTTTGGAGACTCTTCCAAATTTAAACAGTTAGTAGAATCTTGAGAACACATTTGGTCTAGGTAAAACCCTATATTTTGTCTAATTCTAGTGATATAGCTACCTTAATTATGGATATTTGGTCACTAGGTAGATATTAGTATTTGGATGCTCATCTTTACAAACCTGAGTTTTATTGTAAGGGTAGACTATTGGAGAAAAGTATCTGATGTAATACAAATATTTTTTCAATATAGGAATGCCCAGTTTCTGCCTTCCTGTCTTGACTGTACAGGGAGGGTGCAAATAGCATTGTGTGTGCCGCACTCAAGTCTCCCTCTCCCTCCCAACAGAGTGCCTGCCATTATGGTGCCATTCACAGTGCTTTTTTTGAAAGAGTGGCAAACTTTTGTTTAAGGTGTTAAAGGGATTCACCTGGGAAGAAACAAAGTAAGCTTGGAAGGCTTAGTTTCCCTAACCTAGGAGACACTCAGTCGATGAGGTTGCCTCACGAGGAATCAGAAGCCAGCTGGACAAAGCTTGCCTCGGTCATATTTGGAATGTTGAGCATCAGAAATGAACAAAGACTTTAAATTGTAAATAATAAATTAAAAGATTGCAAGAGTAGCGATGTACATAGTGATACACAATAATGCCATTTGCAGTAGCATCATAAAATATAAGATACTTATGGATAAATATAGCACAATATGTGCAAGATCTGTACATTTCAAGCTACACAGCACTGCTGAGAGAAATGAAAAGAGACCTGAAAAATGAAGAGAAGTTTTTATGGATCAGACCACTCTGCTATTAAAATGCTTCTCTCTCTTAAATTGATTATATAGAGAGTCAATACAGTCCCAACAAAACACAGTGGGCTTTTGTGTGTGGGGGGGGGTTTGTGTGTGTGTGAATTGGTAAGCTGCTGCTTCTAAAATTTATATGGAGATATAAAGAGCCTGAAATAGCAAAAACAATTTTAGGAAAAAATTAAGAGAACTTACCGTACCTAATTTCAAGATCTATAAAAATATCTAAGTAAAAACCATGTGGTATTGACATTAGGATAGAAAAATAGATTGATGATCTGAATAAAATTCAGAAATAGATCATATTTATATCTGTTAATTTTTGGAAAACATGCCCAAATTTAATTACATGCAAGTAATTAAATTTATTGCAATACATCTGTTCATCAAATGGTGCTAGTAAAACTGGATATTTATATGCAAAAAACATCTCCACATATAAAAATTACTTTAAATAAATAATACATTTATATATTTATAAAATATCCAGAAGAAATCATTGGAAAAAACTTTTCAGTTGTAGGTTAGGCAAGTATTTATTATTTATATAACATCTGAACTATAGGAAAAAATTATAAATTGAACTTTATCAAAATTTTCATCTTTTGTTCTTTAAAAGGCTCTATTAGGAAAGTGTAAAGACAAGCCACAGACTGTAAGAAACTGTTTGTAGAACATACACATGATAAAGGAGTAGCATCTGGCATTTACAAGTAATTCCTACAATTTAATACAAGAAATCATCCTGATTAAAAAATGGGCAAAAATTTTGAACAAACATCACAAAAGAAAACGCGGAGATATACTATAGAACATGGAAAGGTGCACCGTGTCTCTGGTCATCAGGCAAATGCAAATTAAACACTACGGGTAGATCACTGTACCCACTTACATAGCTAAAATTATAAAAAATAACAGTAAGTATTGGCAAGAGTGTAGATCAACTGAAACTCTCAGACATAGCTGGTGGTAATTAAGAATGGTGCAGTCATTTTGGAAAACATTCTGACATTTTCTGAAGTTAAACCTATGCTTGCTTAGCCATTTCATCCTTAAGTGCTGCCCACAAGGACTGAAACACACGTTCACACAAACACTTGTATATGAATGTTCAGAGCCACTTTATTTATAATAGCCTCCGGCTGGAAACAACCCAAGTGTCCACCACCTGGTGAAGAGATGAGCACATTGTGTTATGTCTATACAATGAAATTGTACTCAGTAAAGTGGAACAGCTATTTTTACATGCAGATGCATGGATATATCTCAGAAGCGTTTTGCAAAATGAAAGAAGCCAGTTACCAAAGAAAGACTGCACACTGTAATGTGATTCCATTAAATGAAATTCTAAAAGGCCAAAACCATAATCACGCGAACGAGGTCAGCGGTTTCTCGGGGGCGAGGTGAGTGAATTAACTGCAGTGAGCGGGAGGGAACTGGAGTGGTAGAAATGTCCTGTATGTTGGCCGTGGTGATGGGTGCACAATGTATATGTTTGTTAAAACTCAAACTTTACCATTGAAATGGGTGCATTTATTGTATGTAAATTATTTCCCAGTAAAGATGTTTAAGACCCTAGTAGGATTTGGAAAAGAATTCCCTTCAGCAGTCTGCCAATTAGTAAATTTAAGTGGAATTATAGAATTTGTAAGATCACCATTTTGAAAATCCTAACGTAGAGATTGATTCGATCAAGAGTCATCTGAAACCGTCTGGGGAGGTGGTTGGAGAACGGTTCATTTGCAGATGACCCTGCAACCGGCGACCACTGACTGGGCACGTGCGCCCTTCCTGCGGTTACCTGCGTTCACCATCGAAATCTGCATCACTGACAGTGCACCACCTGACATCACGGCTTCCCGAAGTGCACCTGGTCGAAAACATTCTCGCCCAAACTGCCTAACTGGAATCCAAACTGAACTTTCAGTTAGAGATACCAGGGATAGAGGAACACGTGTAAGGACACCAGGAGTGAATATTGGCAAAATTCTAAAGGTGGTATATTCTACAAGACAATTGGACTAGACTATTCAAAAAGTTGTGTCAAAAAACACTCAGAGTTAGAGAAACTATTCTATTGCTAAATTATTAAAAAAAAAAAGATAACCAAATGTAGTGTGTGGAATTTGACTGGATTCTGACTATTATAAAAGACATTTTAGGGCAAGTGAGAACATTGGAAAATATAGGTGGTTGGGCCATTAGCCAAAGTGGAATTCTGTTGATTTTTTTGACGTGACATAATGATCATGCCTGTGACAAGAGTGGTTTATTCTTAGGAGGAGCATGGTGCAGTCTTGTGGTCTGCAACTTCACTGGTTCAGAATAAAAGGAACCATCTAGTCCCCATGCATAAAGGAAGCAGCGGTGGCACAGCCCTGACGGTTAAATCCAGGGGGACTGTCAGGAATATTCATTTTACTCTTTGTAACTTTTCTGTGTGCTTAAAAAGTTTGATAAAATGTCAAAAAATAAGATGTGTACTCTCCTTTTTGGAAAGATAGCTTTGAAATATCATATACTTCAAGGAACTCTGAAATGTTCTTAGAAGATGTGGCCACTTAAGAAGGTACATCCCTCTTTTCCTTACTGTTCTTGAACATCACAGTTTTACTAAGTCCACTGTTTTACTAAAAATTTATGTTTCTATGTAGACGAGGGAAACTTTTGAGTATTATAATTTTTGTCTGGTTGGGAAACTAAATATTAACTGATTATTAAGTTATTTTAGATAAATTAAAAAAGAAAATACAACTAGTTAAAACAAAGGCTTAAAACTTCTAATTTTCTATACGGAGCTGGTGAGATTTGAATTCAAGGGTATATTGCCTATAACAAATCACCACAAACTTCCCTGCTTAAAACAAGACTAGTTTGTCTGCTCACAGTTCTGTAACTGAGCAGTTTGGGGAGACTAAGCTGGCTTCTCTGCTTAGGGACTCACAAAGCCAAAATCGTGGTGTCAGGCCAGGCGGAGCTTTTATCTGGGGACTTTGGGTGGCTCTGTTGGCAGAATTCAGGTCGCTGGAGTTGTAGTTGTGAGGCCTTGTGTCCTTGCTGGCTGTCAGCTGGGGGTGGCTGTCCGCTTCTAGAGAACCCCTGCATTTTCTCTCACATGCTCCCTTCTGTCTGAAAACCAGCATCATTTTATTTTTCATGCATTATCTTTCCTGACTTTCTCTTCAGCAACCATCAGGAAAAAAAAATCTCTCTGCTTTTTAAAGAGCTGGCACGATTGCATAAAATCTATAGAAAATCTGTCTCTGAAGTGCACCTGTGACTTAGAGCACAAAATAGTCACGGGGATGACCCGTTACCACACCGGTGGGCCCTACCTGTGCTCCAAGAGGGGTATATGCTTCTAGTCAGCTTACGGGTTTCTTCTCTGGTTTCTAGGAGACACAAGTTGTAATGATGAAGGAATTATATCTATTTAATCTATTTTTTTAAGAATAAGAGACATCTTGATTAGAAAAAGACTTTTGGTCTTAATACAATGTAAAAAGGCAGGCATTTGCTTCTTACAAAAAACCTACTCAGCTTTATTTTGTAATTATATCACTGATAGAAATATGAACATTTTTAAAGGAAATATGTGATGCTCTTTCAGGAGTTCTTTGCATTGTAATTTCAAATTTATTCTCTGAATATTAATTCTCTTTATATGCTTACCACATTTCTTTTCCAGTTGCTCTATAGCAAATCAAATTCAGCCATAACTTCGCTGCTAGCATGCTCCAGATATCTGTTCTAGCTAATAAGCTAGCCCAACCATAAAAGTGTAAAACAAAAACCATTTTGTTCTTCTCATGGATTTGGTGGTTCAGGAATTCAGGCAGGGCACAACCGGGGGGCCTTGTCTCTGCTCCCTGATGTCTGGGGAAGGCTTCCACCGCTGGGGTGGCTCAGAACCCCAGGTCCTGAAATCCCCCAGAGGCCTCTTCACCCGCATGTCTGTGGCAGGCCTGGGATGACTCCGAGGCTGGGCTCAGCTGGGACTGTGTGAGCTCAGGGTAGTCACATTCATGTGTGACACCGCAAGGCTCTCAGCACAACCGAGTGTTCCTCTAAAAATCGTCTTTCACGTTTGTTTTCAGTGAGACATGTCCCAACGTTATTTTCCATGTTTGATAGTTGGTGTTTTGTATAACTTAGAGTGTTCTCAGATGTTCTAAGTTATGATTTTGTCTCCAGAGAAGAAGCAACTATGACTTCTAAATCCTAAAATTCAGACTCCTGGATGGATGGAAAAATATGTATTACCTCTATATGTTATTCATAGCTAAGTAACTTTTTTTTGGCTAACTAGCATTTTTACTTCATAAAATAATTGGCATCAATTTGCATGAGGCATAGATTTTGTGCTTCCAGAAGATTGCAGCGTAATTAAATATGGCAGGTTTCGCTCTGTTCCTGAGTCATCACTAGTGAGCTGTTAGAATTTTGTGCAGAAGCTCGCTATCGACTTTTGGAAATAAGAGGGTGGAAAACATAAGATAGTTCTAGAAAAGAAAGGAGAAAATCATAAAACAGTTTTTACAAAATCAAATTTTATTCGCCTTGTTCTTGAGTTTCTCCCATAAAGGAGAGAGAACTTTTTCTTGTGTCGCCTGAAGGGGGGTCCGATGATACTGAGTTCTACGATGGACTCCTGTGACCCCCAAATGGGGCCCTATCCCCCTAAATCTTCATGGGTCTTGAACAGAAATGCGCTGTAGCAGCCACCTGCAGTACTAACTTACTGCAAAAAACCTCTGATGATAGACTTTTAATTCATTATTCAGTATTTTTAATATTTCTAGTGTTTTATTTAAACCTAGAGCTCCGTATGTATTCTCCTATTAGTCTGTGGGCTATTAAGACTATATTTATTCTCACTAATCTGAGAGGAAAAGTCTTGAAAAACCTCCTGAGTTGACCTTCCATTTTTGTTGCCTTGTAAAAAAAAATAGCACATTTTATTTTGGGGTTTCTCTTCTGTTAGCGTTTAACACCATAGCTTTTACATTATGCTTTCTGACACTTAGCAGATATAACATTAAGTCAGTTTAGATGGTTGTCTCAGAAGAGACACTGTCATTGTTCTTCCTATTCATTACATATTGGGCTTCTCTGAAAATCGTTTTTTTAAGAATTCACGAACCCCTGAGTTAGAACTTTAGGACTGAGTGATGCCAACATTCGAAGTCCAGAGGTTCTCAATGCGGGTCCAGGGCTCTAAAGCATTAATATTACCTGGGAAGTCGTTACATGCATGTTCTTAGGACTCATCCTACTCTATTCACTCAAAAACTCCGGGCTTGGGGCCTGCAGTTTGAGTTTAACAGGCCATGGCGGGGGATATGCATGCTAGGTTTGAGGACAGCTGTGTAAGATTTTTGCTGTGGGTGTTAGCATGTAGCATAAATTTTCCTTCTTATCTTTTTGCAAAAGTATTAATAATTATCTACATAAGACAGTTTTATGTGTATTATTTTAGTTATTCATTATTATATATGATAGGTGTATGTAGCTGTCAACTTATTTTTCTTGATTTTGTATATTAATTTGAAAAAACACAATACTGTCTCTGTCATTGTCCCCTGAACATTTGAGATAGAAACAAAGAAAATCACATAATGTAGACAGAACTTGAGCAGGGTGGGACTCTGTGGAGCTGGAGACAGACAGCCACCTAAGAGTGGAAAGAAGGCGCTGCGGGGAGGGGTGAGGAAGGGGCACGACTTAGGTGTAAGCCCTGCGTTGGGAGCTGGGCCGAGAGCACACAGCAGGGCAGCTCAGTGGGAACACAGCGAAAGCTGATGCTCTGCCATTGGTTTTAGTCAGGACGCTTCCCTTCCAGTGATAAGAGGGAGGTTGCATCAACCTCCTCTCCTTAGTCGATTCAATCTCCTGATAGTCAAGAACTACCTTTGCCTTCAGCCCTGTATAAAGTCACCCTCGTGGTAAAATTAGATGACTTTAATGATGGCACACTTGTCATTAACTTGGTTATAAAACTGTACTCTACATGCTGTAGCCCTAAAATGCATTGTAGTGTTATAGTATGTATTGTAGAATGCTCTGCGGTGCCGTGATATGCAGACTGTGGCTGTGTTACTACCCGTAGAGTAAACAGAGGTGGAGTCCATCTGAAAAGAGGCATCGGTTGCTTCCTTCAAGAACATAGTATCACTGTTTTATTAAATGAAAGATTTCACATATTGTCTCCTCTCACAAGCTTTGTCTCAGATTTTTATCTTGTTGGAAGTCCACACTTCGTATCTTGCAGTAGCTTGGGAAGTAACATGGCTTGAGTAAGTTAACCCCTCTTAAAATTTGTTATTGATTTTTTTTGAATGATAGTTATTATTCCTAATTTCAATATAACCTAAAAATGTAATCTTTAGTTTTGGAATATGTGGGAACCCATAGTAGGTTCCCACTAAATAAATACTGGTTAAATGAATTAATTTTTACTTTTTAAATTTAGTTTACAATTTTTTGAGAAAGCTGCTTTTATGTTAGGGGCTTGGAAATGTTATTTTTGCTACTGCTCTGAGTTGATTTTTATATTATGGTATATTTTTGTAGTTAAATATCAATCTCTTTTTGAAATTCTTAATTGCTTATGGATTTTTAAAGTTGATCTTTATTTTATGGTTCTTTGTTTTAAGTGTTCCACTTACTTTCAGGTGGGGAATTTAAAGCAAGCTCTCAACTAGGATAGATATTATGGACGTACCTTGAAAACTGTGTTGTTATAAAGAATAATACTGTGGTGTTTGCTGGTAAGGTTTCTCATCATGTGAAAATGAGGCGGGGGAGAACCTGTTATGTTGCTTTAATGGTGTTGTAAGAAATGGCAAGAACTTCAGCTGACTTTTTACTAGCAGACTCATTTGGGTTTCTGACTTTTTATTGTGTCCTTCTCCCTACGGGCTCTAAGTGACCTTTCAAATTGTTTTTCTCCCTCTCTATCCTCACCTTTTCACTTTCCACTCCAGTGTCACTCTCGCATTACCCTGATCGGTCACACAGTACTCAGTTATCACCTGTAAGGTAACCCCAGACATGTCCACGTTCTTCCCCTCCATTTAACCCCACTCTGTCTGTGGTTACTGTTACCTTTCAGAAGGGACAGTGTGACAGGCAACAGAGGGAGAAGTTCTCATTTCTTTCACTGAGAAGTGTTTTCACTTTTTGGTTGGTAGTAATAACAATAAAAACCTGACTTAAGAATCTAACAAAACCCAAAAATAAGGAATTTAAAGCATAAACCTTGCAAAGGGAAATGAAAAGCTATCAGGAAGTCGGATTTGTTCACTGCCTCTATCTGTAGGTCTGCTCCATTCTTTTCTCCAGCTTGCAGTTGAAGTTGGTTCAGAAGAGATAGTTAAACAAGAGCCACTGAATTGTAAATTATCTTTTTCTTTTGTAAGACTATGCTTGACTGAATTATAAGATCTTTGTACTAGAAAAATGACTGAGATTGGCCCAACTTGAAATATATATTCCCTCACATCTAACACACTGTGGATGGAAGATGAAGTCCATGGTAAAACACGGGTGGGCCCTCTATCACCTCGTTCCACTGTGGGGTCGTGTCTGCTCCAACTCAAGCTGGGCTGAAAGAGAAAAGAAAAAAGAAAAACCTGAGGTTTGTGGTTCTAATTGGTGCAAACCTTTTTGACTTTCACATCACATTTTTCCTAATTAATTGCCAGTTTCAAACTGTGAGTTCTTGTTTTTCAGATGGGAGACACAAGTGAATGTTTTTAATCAGTGAGAAATGAGAAATTGGAGAGGAAGCAGATGAAAGAATGTGAACGAGAGAGAGGGTTTAATGGCTAAAACAAGGTCTGAGAGGATTCGGGAAGAAAGTGGTCCAGGGCCGGTCAGATGAGTTGTTGGCTGTGAGCAGAAAAGACACATTATTCTCTGAGACCAGGGAGCATCAGTGCAACTGTGTGCCAGAGTCTGGGCGTCAGACAGAACTCCGGAGTCCAGGCACGGGTGTCAGGAGGGTGATAGGACTGGGCCGCGGCCTGGAAGAACGTGGTGGAGTTCTTGGTGACTGACACTTGGCGAAGAGCTGAGATGTGTGAGTAAATTAAAGGGTTTCTAGGGAGTGACTGAAGTTGAAAATCCAGTATCTGGACCAGTAGGTACCACTTTGCTCCATCCTCCCTCAGAACTTAGCACTCTCGCTTCAGAAGCGGCTAATTAACAGAAGGTGGGACTGTTCAGTCAGATGCAGCAGAAGGACTGAGAGAAAAGAGGGTGAAAGAAAGACATCTGGCAAGTGAGAAAGTAGAACTTCATTGTGAGGTCAGTCTGAGCAGGAAAGGGAATGAAGACAGGAAGGGGCACAAACTTGGAGGAACAGGACAGCTTCGAGGGTTTCAGTGGTTCAGGCTCGCACTTCGGGAGAGAGAGATGGGAGAGAGAAGGTGGCATTTCAGAACTGATGATGTTGGAGATAAACCCATTCTGGGTGGTGTCAGGGTCCAGGTTAAAGCCAATAATTTGTATAGTGAAAAGGCTAAGGAACTTGGATTTGATATTATATAAAAATATCAAACAAAAAACATATAATAACTGAGAATTGAAAAATAAGTGAGAAAAAGGGTAAAAAGTAAAAACAATTAGGAAAAATAAACAAACCAAAACACCCATTACAGACACAGGCAACAGCAGGGTGATTACCTGAGAGGGCAGGGGTGGGGGAGGTAGAAGGGGGTGAAGGGGGGATAAACGGTGATGGAAGGAGACTTGACTTGGGGCGGTGCACATACAGATGATGTATTTTAGAATTGCGTACCTGAAACCTATATAATTTTATTAAGCAATGTCATCCCAATAAATTCAATAAAAAATAAAATAATTATATTTGTAAAAAATAAGCATGTAATCAAGGGTAGGTTAGTATACAAACTTGTGGTATCAATTTTAATACATTTACTAGGCTGTAAAGTTGGTTCTTACCATTTTAAGATGAAACCTGAAGGAAAAAAGACGAATTACCCCCACTTGGGACTGATAAGATAAAAACAACGTAGTTCCCGCAGAGATGACTTCCAGTGCCGTGATGTGGCAATGACAGGCCCTGTGCAATGTGAAAACGGGAGCTTCAAGCACACCTTTAGGTAAGAGGAGCCCTGTGTTGTATTGAGCTCTCTGTGATAACATGTCGGTATAAGCAAATAAAGTTAGTTTTATGCAGGTTAAAACAATGTGGTTGGATACAGTGTTCAATAAAATCAGGGTCAGCAATGTCGATACACCTAGCCAGCTGCCAAACTTTTTAAAAGTTTGGTAGAGGACTGGATAACAGCTGAAGATGAGTGGAAAATGTCACTGCAGAATAACAAAAACTTCAGCCTTGCTAATGGCAGTAGATGGCTTTAAGTAGTATAGGTGGCTTCAAGGTCTGAGCTTGGGAATCAACTGCCGCTGTTTCTTGGTCTGAGTTCAACTCTTCCCTTAGCCTGGATTAGGGTGGAGGGCAGGATTTACCAGGACACCCAGTGTGTAGGAAGTAGGATATGCACTGTAGGGGGATGAGATTTGTTTTTCGTTTCCTTTTTGTATTTGAGTACTTTGTAAATGAGCCATAGGGATATTGTTCCATCTTATAATTTTTAGGGCAGTGGTTCCCCAAAGTTAGCATGCATTTGAATCTTTGGAAAACTACTTAAAACAGGCTTGCTGGGCGGCCCCTTGGAGTGTGTGAATTAGCAGGTCTCCCGCAGGGCCAGAGAATCAATCGCATTTCTAACACGGCTTTGAGCAATGCCGATGCTGCTGTCGGAGCCCAGGCCTGGAGAACCATTGCTCTACAGAGGGGACATGGAGTGGTATTGGTTGATCATTAAAAATATTAATACTGAGTTAGAGGAGTGTCTTAGATGGTGTTTTCAGAAATGTTCTTGCTTTTCATGCACTCATGTCCAGATTAGTAAACTAATGAATGAGGGTGGGTTCAAAGGTTATTTTAATAGGACTCCTTTTAATTTGTTGGGAAGGATCATTTATTCCTTGCAGATTTTACCAGTTAATGCTTTTGTGTACTTGATCTAACCCCTTTTTTACTGATAATATCAAAGATAAATTTTTTTATAACCTGTGTCAAATTCACAATTAATTGAAATTCTACATTTTCACAGGGAATTTTTTTTTTCCCTCTGATCACCTGTTAATTAAAGTACGAAAGTTCAAAGATTGTAGCCTTTCTCCTTAGAATGGTAATACCAACAAGGGTCCTTTGAATATAAAACGAGCGCTGTCTCAATTTGTTCGATGTTTAAAAGGCATAGTTTCTATTAGTATTGAAATACAGAGCTCATTTTAATGACTTTTTCTCTCAAGACTTCCATATTAATTTTTGGTTGAGGAGAATACTTTTGGTATATTATGCCAACATTCTTATGTAGCATTGAGCTCCAAGAAATGCTTTATGGATTTAAAAATTTTTTAATTGTCTTAATATTAATTAGAGAGCTACCTCTTAAATCTGCAGAATGAAATGCATTTAGGGAAATATTCTAAGTTCATAGAGAATGTGAATGGTAAAATAGATGGTTCAGAGTTAGGGTTTGCTAGTTTCCTTCAGTTTGGTATTCTACCAATTCAGTCTGATCTAATGAGACTACAAAGTAGGTGTTACCTTTTTTTATTCCAAAAATAAAGCCACACTGAGAAACATAAATAAAAAAGAGCAATGGGATCTGAATTACATTTCTCCTTGGTTCTTATTGTGGTTTAGATGATAACCAGAACATGAACAAGAACTTCATGTACTTACTTGATAAGAGCATGTGGGTTAGCTATGCTTGAGAAGGTGTGAATATAATACTCCATACACAAATACCTGACAGTAGAGAGAGGAAGTTTCTGAACATAAATACATTGCGAACAGCTGATTACCTCATACAGAGCGCTAATGGCTCTGGTTTTTTTTCTTTTTAGATATTGTTTTAATGCCTAATAAGATAAAATTCTACATGTGGAAACTATTACAGTAATTAAAAACATTTGGCTTTTTCGCATATATTTTCTAAAATTAACTGTCGTGTTAACACTCATCTCTCTTGTTTCTAATTGGGTTGAAATGTGCGAAAGAAAAAGAGCTTTGATATGGAACTAGTTTTCAAAGGATGACTCCACTGCGATGCACACAGAAGAGCAAGTAGATGTGGCTTTCAAGAAATTTCTGATGTCAGCATTTTTACTTAGGTGGCAAAGCATTAAATAAGAATTTGCTACATCTCAATTAACTAAAATTTTTCATGTGTCGTTGGTGTCATTGGGAAATCTGAACATTATCACTTTATACCTTAGAGTTGAAAG
This sequence comes from Micronycteris hirsuta, assembly GCA_004026765.1. Lineage (NCBI taxonomy): Eukaryota > Metazoa > Chordata > Mammalia > Chiroptera > Phyllostomidae > Micronycteris > Micronycteris hirsuta. The sequence goes on along the minus strand of PVJI01000459.1, from coordinate 127,020 downwards.
ATGGTACTCCAAGATCTGATTCTGAAGATGTAGTTTATTCTATTTCTTTAAAATAGTCATACCATCATCTAACTTTTAATGAAGAGGGGGACTATATAAAGTAATTTGATTTTCTAAAAGCAAATAAATACCATTATTTTCTAATTTCAAGTGTTCTGCAGCTGGATTGTTTTGCTTGACTGTCTTGAAAATTGTCAAAAGTAATTGAAAATATTTATATATGAATCAGATGAATGTAATTGGAGTAACTTTTACAAGGCTTTGCATTAAAAAATTCTCATAAACCATGATTATGCTACAATTTCACCATAGGCAAACAGCCAGTACAGTTCTTAGCATTTTTTTGAAGGTTGAATTTTACATAAAAACAAGGTTATGTTGTATGCCTGTGGAAAAGTTAATACTCATTTTTTTCTATCATCCCATGAGTTTTTATTAGAACTGCTACCACCTGTCAGCAATAGGTAGGCAAGAATCACAATGAAAGGAATCGATGTTGAAGTAAATATCTGAGGAAAAATAGAAGGAGGTTCTTTTCTTGAATTGTGATATGTACTGTGGGCTCATGGCTAATCAGCACTGTAAGTTTGAGAGGTTTAAAGTCTAAGGGAGTCAGCAAGGGCCATAACCAGGTGCGATGGGCTCTGAATTTGGGGCTTTTCTTTAAAGAGAAAAAAAAAACCCCAGACAATATTTTCCTTTAGAAATTTATGAAAGCCTCTAAGTGAAAGCATCAGATTTCCTCCCAGGCCAGGAAAGGGTATCTTTCAAGAGGGGCCCTTAAGTTTAAGCCTCACAAGCTTCAAGGTAAATGCCACCTCTCAGCGAGAAAAGGAGAACTGAAGGTTCTGCTGATGGGCATTAGCCTCCAAAGTTTCTTCCACAGCTGGCCACGTTTTTCAAACTGCCACTCCCAACTGAAAAGGTTTTCTTCTGCAAGAGAATTTCCATCTCAACTCCTCGAGTCGTGGTTTACAAAGCATCTACCTATTAACTAAAATCTTCAAATGAAACTTGCTAAGTAAATACTTTTTAATTAGTTGATTAGGAGTTGACTGAGATTTAGAGCACTTGGCCATAGTTGTTGAAAATTGGGATATACTGTGTCATGGATATGGTTGGCCTTTTTTTGGATTTTGCCATGTTTTAATGTATTAGTTCAGCATGCCAGCAAGCAAAGTATGTGAATCACATTATTCCTAGAGAAATGTAATCAGACTTATAAATTAATGTTATGTGTTATAGTGGCTCAATAGGAGAACCAGCTGTTGGAAGTATATTCTTGAATCATAATTATTACATAATACATTTTGTCTGTCAAATGTCAGGGATTATGTACCCACCTTGCTGATCCCCATGTAGAGTGTGTCTTAGTAGATATTTGCTTAGTGAAACAGAGAAGTGTTGTGTGAAAAAATTCAGGCCTTAGAAGTTAAAATATTTAAGTATAATCACTGTACCTCAGGGGCACTTTCTTATATCCATTGTAAAACATTAGAAAATATACTAATTATAAGTATTCAGAAAGGAAGATTACTTTTAAAAGTGTGGATTTTGGAGCTTTGCATATGTCACTTACTAACTCTGCATTGGGCAATCTTTATATTTTTGTGCTCCCATTTTCCCATCTGTAAATGGAGGACCACTAAGACTCTTGCAATAGTTAGATGATATAATAAACAAGGGGTTCTTGGTAAAGTGTCTGGAATATGGTGAGCGCTTCTAAGTATTTACCCAATGCTGCAGCTGCCGTTTTGCCATTGATTCCGCATTATACAAATACACATCTGATAAACTGCTACTTTTAGTAAATAAATAAAAAATTGGTGTCTTTATAAATTTGCATATTTTTTTCTTATCAGAAAATCAGGCAAGCAAAGGAACGTGAATAGAGGACTCATGGGCATGGACAATGGTGGGGATTGATGGCGGGAGTTGGGGGGACAGGGTAGGGTGAGCAATGGGGGAAAAGGTGAGACAACTGTAACTGAACAATAATACATTTTGAAAAAGAAAACATTGAAGAAAATTTGAACTGTGTAGCCCAACCTATTTTTATTTTTGTCTCAGGTATCAATGAGGTTAGACTGAAATTTATTATTCCGATGGCATAATTTTTTCGAGTCTAAGAACGACTACTTTGCTTTCTTAAGTTGATTCCCATTCCCTTTGATTCTTTAATTTCTAATTTTATATGATCTTGATCTACATAAATCACTGCCAAGCCTTTTGGAATAGGAGTAACTTGTCTGAAACAGGGTATCCCCATTCCACATTAATATCTTCATCATGTTCAGGTGCAGGCAGGTTCTCACCTGCGGGGTTTTAGTTGTTCAGTGGGTTGTTCTGAGACCTCATTGGGACACTGGCCAACCCTACACGCCATCTAGGGCCTCCAGTAGTGCACCAAACAGGCACGTTTTATATGAATATCGTATTTCCTGACACAAGTTTGAAAAGCAAAATGGAAATAATCATCTGCTTTTTAAACATACAGACTTTAAAATAACGTGTTTTTGACACTCAGGTAAATTTTGGGCTTTTAGGTGAAACCGGAAGTTCTATTCAGAATTTTAGAGCTAGAACCTATGTAGGAGGTGTAAAATACAGTTCTGTCTGTATACACAGGCCTTGGGCTTGTTTACTTGCTTATAATTTTTATTCAAGAATGAATCACCACTAAATGAGATTTTAGGTCTTTCTGAAAGTAAGAAATTTCCATTGAAAGATGTAATTAGTCATGTTTTTATTATCTAAGATTTTTTAATGCTGGAAATACTGCACTTTATCTTTCTTTAGCTTTTCTTCCATATTGCAGTTAGGTGCTCCAAAAGCGTTAAAAATTTTCTACTACCGAATGATATTATGAATGATACATTATTAAGGAAATTTGTCTATCTGACAGAACCAAGCCATCATAGGTAGAAATAAAAATTTGGAGTTACAAAGTTTTGTGAATTTATAGCTGAACATATTGCATGTAGTTATTTAAAAAATTCGAGTTCAATTTTGGAAATTTTAGTTCACCTATTATTCAGAAAAATGTTGAATATAACTTACTTAGAATTGTGAAAGGGTAGTGTAGTTGAACAAACAAACCCAAATCTCTCCTGATACTTGACTGGAATACCCAGGGTCTAGGCCCAATTGTGTCACACAACTGTTATGTGAATTTGACAAAATAAGTTAATTTCTGTATGCCTTAATTTTCTGATTTGTAAAACAAGAAAGGTTGGGTTAAATGGATCTCTGATTTCCCTTACAGCTCTAACAGCTTTTGATTTGATGGTCAGAAAGTAGCATAGGAAATGCTTTTTTCAAAATCAGATGGTACAACATTATTAAGCATTGGTTCCTGGAATGCATTCAGTGGTCAGGAATGAAGTTCACAGTCATGTATAGTCTGAATTGTTTATTACACATTTGAAGACAATGACCAATATCCATGTTATTGTTGAACTTCTGACCCGTACTCTGTGACAGGTAATTGACGATCAGGTTGGTTCTACGTCTGTGTGGAAAGCAAGCCTCAGCCTGCAGGAGGGGCCAAGCTGATGCAGGTGCCTGTAGCAGGGCGGCGGCTTTCTGCTTCCTGATGGAGTTCCAGCAGTGAGGGCGTCCTCTGGGAAGCAATGCCTCTGAGAGACAGTTCAGTTCCGCAGAGTAACGGAATGACCTGGGAACCTCAGAGAGGCTCCGTGGACTTCTGTGGCCCACGGGCCCAGCACTGGGGAGGAAAAGGACAATGAGGCAACTTCGTCCACAGGCGTTCTGCAGATTGTAAAGGTTAATAATTGACTATGGCAAGCAATAGAGCACATTTAATTATGAATACATGTTACAGGTAATAGATAGAGCCCACAATGGTTCAGAAAGGGAACTTGGGAGTCAGGCGCTTTGGGTTCGAATATGAGCCCTGCCTCTCCCTGGCTGTGTGATTTTGAGCAAGTTGTTCAACTTGTTTGTGCCTCTATCTCTTCATATATAGAGTGAGTATAATAATATATAAAGTGAGTATAATAATAGTGCCTGCCTTATGAGGTTGTTTTAAGGGTTAATGCGTTATTAAATATGTAAAACACTTAGAATAAGGCCTGGTACGTATTATGTAAGTGTGATATATTATTGACATTATTATGATGTTGTTTTCACAGAAAATTTATAGTATTAGTTAAGAATAGATTTAGGCACAAGTAACTGCGGATCCTTAAACAGCAATGATGTAAGCTAGCAGCTTATTTCTCTTAAATATTAAACAGATATCCCCATAGGCAGCCAATGCCTCTGGCATTAGGGACCAGCTCCTTTCTTTTGTTTTGCTCTGTTTTGATCAGTCCCAGTGGGTTGTTTTCACCTCATGGCCCAAGATGGCTGCCTAAGCCACTTTCTTCTCATTCCAGCCAGGACAAGAAAGGATAGAAGGGAATGTGCCTTTCCTTTAAGCACAAGTTTTAAAGGTCATACATGACCATTTGGTTTACACCTTGTTGACCAGGACTTAGTTTAGCCTTGTACGTTAGCTTCAAAGGAGAGTATACAATGTGCTTTTTAATCTGGAGGGCTGTCTGATGAGCCCACCGTGGCTGTTTTATTCGGAATGAAAGACTATATTTGGAAACACCTAGCACCTATCCACAAACCTTAGTACATTTTGAAGACTAGGTTCCTCAGATTTCTCAGTAAAGCTACAAGTTCTTTGATAAAATATTTTCTATTATTTGTATGTGATTTGTTTGTTTAAATATTTATTTTCTGTTCCTACTATTGTGTTGTTTTAATTCCCATGCATACAAAAATGGATTGATGTCTCAAAAGTCATTAATTAAAACTAGAATTAAAAAAATAGAATTAAAATACTAGCATCAGAACTCTCGTTCAAATACTGAATTTAAGCCTATGTAAGTTGGGAGAAGGGACTCCACAGGTGTCGTTATTTACCAGAGTCTTTTCCGAAAAAGGAAACATGTGAAAAGCAAAGGATATCTAGCATTCAGATTTTATTGGACTGGTGATCCACTGTCTTCTACTCGTTATAAAACTTGCAAAATAAGTCTTTTTGATGTAAAATTGCTGATCTCCCCTGCTCCCCAAAGACAGAGGAGGATAGAGGCTAAAATCCTAGGGCATCATTCACAGTGTCCATCCTTGGTGTGACCTGTCACGTCACTGCCAAGAAGCTTATCAACTAGCTCAAACACTGATGACAAAGGCGTGTGGAGAGAAAGCAGATTGACTATTGGCAATACCTCTGTGTTAAGTGACGCATCAATGTGTAAAGGAACATTCGGGATTTTGTGTACTAACATTTTCCTCACAGTGAGACAAAAGAACTGAGATTTAGAGACTGACTCACAGTTTGGAATGTACGAACTACATACATTCCTTTACTCAACAAATACTTTTATTTTCCCCAGGAAGTCTGCTCTGTGTCGGGAAGTATTCCGGGTACTGGAAATATGGCGTTGAACGAAAGGGGCAAGGCCCTGGCCCTCGCGGAACTTACATTCTGAGGAGAGAGAATTGTTTGATGACTCCTAGCATTATTTATCGCTTAAGAGCCTGTGCCACAGGTGCAAGGAGTGATCGCTTTGAGAGTTCTGATCTAGACTGGACAAGATAGATTAGGATCTGCTGAGATCTATTGAGAGAGTAAAACACTTTTGGGGGTGGGGTGCAAGTACGGTATTTGTTTTGTAAATTAGAGTTTTACCTGAATACTTGTCTATCGCCTGTTTTTTTCTCCAAAAGCAGTTGCTGGTCATTAATCTGCCTCCTGCTTATGACTCAAGCAGGAGGAAAATAGTGAAAGTTGTGCGCTGGGTAGAATTGCAGTCACTGAGTATATACCGAGCGTGCTGGGCAAAGACATATGATTGCTTTCCAGCCTACGGAAGAGTGCTGGCTGGCTGGCGGCCCGGGGCAGAGGGGCGCAAACAAGTTTATCTGAAAAGTGGAATAAAAGCATTTCTTCTTGGCCGTGGATGAATTTATTCATATTATTTTAAGTGGTTCCTGATTGGTGTTTCTCTGCGGTGATGCAGTTTCTTGAGTAGCTGGGCCCTGCCCTTTCAGGGCTGTGTCGTCACGGTGATTAAACATGTAAGGTATTGGGGGTTTTGAAGAAGACTGATTCCAAATGGTTCCTACCAAGACTTTTATTTCCCCCCCTGACTTGATGATTTTTTTTCTTTTAGATAGAGTTGAGTAATATATTTAAAACTTAATAGAAATGCTGCAGCAGGATGTAAAGATTTATTTCTTTATGTTGAAAGAAATAGTTGGCCTCATTTTACATGTGATAGGCATTTCCACTGATTATCTGAAGGCACATATCAATGAGAACCACCACCCCCCCCAAGAATTTCTAGATCTATATTTGCTTCGAATATTCTGAGCTCTCTGAGAGCGTCACGAAACACTTGCTATCATTCCTACCGCCTGTAGTGGTAAAGGAGTTTCTAACTCGTAGGAGATACTGAGCGAGAGAACAAACGGAGTGGCTGTGGGATCTGACCTTTAGCTTGTGCTCAGATGAGGACACTTCAGTGAAGGGTTGCGAACAGCAAATAATGTCTCAGCAATATAAAACTATTATTAACTTAAAAACTTAAAGTTTTTACTAAAAAATTCTGATGACTTTGTTTTTTGTTTAACAACTATTTAACAAATGTGCTGACCATTTGTTAAATAGTTCCCAGATCCCTTAAGTGCGAGGATACAGCTCTAGGCAGAGTGACAGAAATAAGATGCGCAAAGAGCAAAATGACCGAGCTTGGGAAAAACTAGAGCTGGGCATGTATAACTTTATTAAGGGGGTAGCGGTGAGCCCAGGATGCTGTTTAAGGACTAACTGTAGAGCTTACAAGTAGTAAATGCTTTAATTATTCATTGGCAACAAACCACTTTAAAACCTAGTGGCTTAAAACAATGACTTCTATTATTTCACAAATCTACGGGTTGACTGGCTGAGTTTTACTTCACATGGGTTTCAGTTCAGGGTTGGGCACTCCATCTGTATTCACTCAGGCTTAGCTAGGACCTGTTGGTTTTCTCGCATGCGGCCTCTCTTTCCAGCTGGACTTACTTAAGGCTTGGCAGATGGGTACCAAGATGGTATTTCCAAGAGATTAAGCCCACAAGCTTAAGTGCTTGCTTGTCTCTTAGCTAAAACAAGTCACGTGGCCAAGCCCAGAATCAATATCAGAGAGGGTTATAGTAAGGAATGAATACCATTGTGTTTCACTGGGATCCACCACTGAACCAGTCTACAGCTGTGGAAAGAAAGAAGCTTCTGACTGAAATGTTTATATTTCTGGTTAAACCCAAAGGGTATCTTGAGAGGTGGGAGAAACTTAAACGATGAAGGTTTGAATTGGTCTATAAATGTGAGAAGCAGGATGTTTTAGGGCGGTGGTTCTCTGCGTGGGCTGCGCTCTAGAATTACTTGAGGAACTTGGAAAATTCCATGTGCTTAGAATGCATCCATGCTGGTTAAATAAAAATTTCTAGGAGGTGATTCGGAAAGGATGATTTCCAAGCCCTGTGGCAGGACGCAACGTTGAGAATTGCTGTTTTAGGGGCATGTTCCTTTTGGATTGACTGGAAGGAGGACAGCCGTATCTTTTCTTGGCATCACTGATGGATAATGTGTTTGCCAAATTGTTCAATAAATTAAAAAGTCAGGTATGACATTCTTTATGATTTTTGTTGGGCTCCAAGTTTACGCCTTCTTCAAACAGTTTCTTTTCCCCTGCGATATCATCGTGGTTGTATTTTTCCTCCCCTCAGAATGCTAAAATGGTTCAATATTATCCCATATGTGAAATCATAGTATCTCCTGTGGATATAGCTGATTGGAGTTTCTCAGTGTTCCTTCTCGGACGCTGTTGCTGCCTACTTCTGTCTCCTGGAGCCTTTCTACCATCCTCCTACGCCCGCCTCTGTCACTGCACCTTCTCCGACTCTCAGCTCGCCTTCCGCTTCCCAGAGCAGAGGCCTCTGTCCCGCGGGAGCTGTGGGGCAGTCTTTCCTCATTGTCCTTCTTTCCCCTTGCATTTTCCCAGAATAATTCCTTATGACTGCAATGACTTAAATGGTTTATGTAATCCAACACTTTATTTCTTTCTTACCAGCAGATTTTATTTTATTTTATTTTTATTGTTGTTCAAGTACAGTTGTCTCCATTTTCTCCCACCACTCCCCTCCACCCCAGCCACCCCCACCTCCCACCCTGGATCCTAGCCCCGTTTTGCTTTGTCTTACACTTTATTTTTTTATTTTATTTTTACATGGAATTAAAATTTGAATGCATGTGTTTGTATGTCTATGGTTGGACATACCTTTATTTTCTATGACATTAATATGTTTCAAACTGTATTATATATATTTGATAAATCAAAACTTTTCAGATAAGTACAACATAAAGAGAAACTTTCTATACATGTCTATCAACAGTTTAATTCTACAGAGGAAATTATTAGTGCTTTATTGTGTTTCCAGAAAACAATCAGGCATATATCAAAAATATATATTTTAAAAGATATAGCAATGAAAGTAATGTATTTTGTGAACTTTTAAAAATGTAATATATCTTAGAGATTTTGTCACTTTTGGCTTTTTATATTCCATTGTAATTTTATTTTCTGGCTATAATATAAATTATTTTAATTATGTTCTTTTTGTAACCTTTGCATCCTTTCTGGTTAATTGTTATTTTTAATATGTATCAGGGGAATTATTGTATCAAGTAGTTTGTATACTTATATATTGATAACTATTGCCAACGTGCCTTTCAAAAAGATGCCACTGGTTTTATATTCCCTTAAAAATGTACAAGAACACCTGTCTTTGCACATCCTCATCTACACTGGGTTGTAACCAAGTTTTAAGTATTTTGTTTCAGTTTAGGCCCTTTTGTCTCAGCTGCACTGCTGAGATCATCTGTTTTCTCTGCTTACTCTACACAGACATGAACAGAGTTTGGCACGTGTGAAAGATTCCTTATACAAATGAAGAGCAGATTAGAAAACCTCTGCTTTTGTTAAAAACAGTTTTAAAAGTTCAATATAATATAGACACTCCCTGGCGCTATTTGAAACCGTGCCCTGTGCTGAAATAAAAGTCACCAAATAGCCTGTGTTGGGGGTGTGTGTATGAATATAAAGTCCCAGAAACCCCCTGACTGGCGTGATACTGGTGTGGGGCTTTGCACCTGGTGCGTTGTAGCAGTTTTGAATAGTTTATATACGTTTCCTTTTTGAACTGTGAAGTGAAAGTGTGTTTTCTTATCTGCATTTTGTGGAGAGTCCCTCTTGTATACAAACAAGAGAGTAAATGACTAATGAAAAGAGAGTCTGACACAGGTAGTAGAATATTTAGGAAAGTAAGTCACAAAAATTATATCTTGTGTAATGAAAAACTGGCATTGAGCAATATTTTATTATATTGTGATTAAAAAATCATGACATTATAAATTACATTTCATGTCTGGCCTCTGTAGTTTTTCTTTTAATATATTGAAACTGTTTTATTAATAAGGAAATTTAAAAAAATTTAACCTTTTACTCTGAGGCAAATACAATTTTCCTGGTTCATAATTAAACTTATCTCTTAAATATCTTACCATTTTTTGAGAGTGATTGAAAATGTGGAAAGCTGTATGTTCTCTAAGATTTTAAGAAATATTTATTGTTTGGATATATTTTAAGATATTGTTTACTTTTAATGAGTGAAAGAGTAACACGCTATCAAATGTCTTTCTTTTCAAAGTGTGTGTTATCCATCATTGATGTGAGTCAAGTAACATGTTTAATATGGATTCATGAAACTGAAGATATCTGAATTATTTGCTTTTTATTTATAAGTACTTCATTCTCTTTAGGGGAATTTCTTTCTGCCTGTTATAGGAGAGCTTGTAAATAATGCCTACCAAAATTATTGACTACTTTCTATATTCCAATACTTATACTAGGTATTTTGCAGATTTTTAAAAAATTAATCTTCACAAGAGCCCCTTGAAATGTTATTATTGCATTGTATGACTGACAAGAGTAAACTTCCAATAGGTTAAGTCATTTGGCCATTGAGGCCAGAATCTGTCAGGGGCAGACCTGGGATGCAAGCCTGACTCCAAATCCATGGTTCCTGCATCCCAAGGATGAATCTCAGCCCACAAGTTACGACTCCAGAGAGTTCATTCTAGTTTTCCATTGACTTCCATACCTTTGTGTGCCACTTGAGCTTCATGCTATTCCAGAAGGTAGAAGTTGGAATGACCACAGTTTACAGTTTCTATCGTAATGCAGACTTGCTCCGAGGCGCGCCGGTCCTTTCGCTGACGAAGCAACCTCGAGCGCAAGGCCGCCTAAGGGGAGCAGGGCGGAGAGCTGAGGCCGCCGCGCCAGGCCTTCGTGCTGTCTCGCTTTTAAAGAAATCGATTCAAAAGAAAGAATTCTATTTTGTGGTCAATTCTGGGATGTTTTTTGTTCCATTTATTAAAGTCTCCCACAGGTTTTCTTTGAGAAAGAGAGCTCGTATTTCTATGTGAGAAGTATAAAAAAAATAGATTTTTATTGTTCCTTTAAAGTGTAATTTCATACTATGATACCTTCAGTTATTTTATCACAGTTTATATGTATTAAAATACTTTAAAGCTTCTTTTATAAAACTAAAGACTAAGTGCTTATGTAGTTTTTCTGTTTAAGGCTAGAAATGGTTTTGTATCAGCTTTAATGAACTGTGTCAAATATGTATCTGGCATAAATAGTTACAAGCCTTGTGTTAAATTTTGTGGTACTTTGGAACGTGAGAGCACATGGTGCAGCAATACCTGTCACAGGTTTGGACTTGTCGTCATGATGGCTCCGTGACTCAGGTTTTCAGTGTAGAAGAAACTCTTGTTGACTCTCTTTTGCTTCTGGGATGAATGTTATCTTTGCCTTTAATAGTTGAGGAAAATGCTTTGTTTTGTCATGGAGACCACAATCTTCTTTTTTCTTTTAATAAATAAGTATTGTCTGATAAAGATTTTTCTAAAGCTAAATCAAATAAACTTCTAGAAACTCCAAAGGCAGGTTTTATATTAAGATAGAAGTAAACCTAGAGTTGAGCCTTGATACATCTGTAGATAACTATTATTTGCCTTGAATTAGGAATTAGCTGTACATTGATTTTCTTTATCCTCACCCAAGGACATGCTTATTGATTTTAGAGTGAGGGAAAGGCAGAAGGAAAGACAGGGAGAGAAATATCAATGCAAGAAAGAAACATTGATTGGTTGTCTCTTGTACACACCCCAACTGGGGACTGAAACAGCAACCCAAGCATGTGCCCTGACTGGGAACTGAACCAGCGACCCTTTGGTTTGCAGGCAGGTGCTCAATCCACTGAGCCATACCAGCCAGGGCCCATTGGTTACTGTTTTTAATGTTACATACATTCTTTAGTAAAGTCCTCATTTTATGTTTTCCATAAGTTCTGAGACTTTAAGCGAAATGACATTAACAAAACCAATTTACCATAGGCTAATTGATATAACAAGAGTTAATTTCTGATGCCATCTCATTAATGTTATAATGAAATGACTTGAAATGGAAGAGAGAGACCTGCCGCTGATCAGAGAACTTTGCTGTCAACTGCTTCTCTTGCCATGGCTGATAATTGGGCTTCCCGCACTGGCCCCTGCCTCTCATATGGCGCAACCCTATGGCACAGCTGTATGATTTCTCCCTAGATATGCACCTCTTGGCTCTGCCTACCAGGATCATAGTGCATCCGAAACTCTGTTCACCATTGACCACGCCTCTGCTGTTCTGTACAGCTAAATCTGATCTAGCTCACACGAAGCCCAAGTACCCCTCTGTAAAGTTACCATACACAGATTAAGTTGGCTTTGTGTTTGCTCTTTTAATTTAGTTCTGCTGATCAATCTGTTCCTTTGGGTTCATGGTGCTTGTGCAGGGGGCTCTTAAAGTGTACTCACCAAAGCAGCCTTAGCATCACCTGAGAATTTGGGGGGAAATCATCCTCCTCCAAGCCCTACTGAAGCAGCAGCTCTGGGGGTGGACACCTGTAATCTGAGTTTTCACAAGCTTTGCAGGGCACTCTGATGCTCTCTAAAGTGGGAGAGCCATTGGTCTATTGAATCTTAGGACTGCAGTAACATTAGTGGAATGGGGTATTGTCCTTGAATTGAAGAAACCCAAGTTCTGCTCTTGTCAGTTGTGTGACCTGGCCTCTCTGTGCCCTTGCCCCTGATTATCAAATGAGGGGATTGTGTTCTGTGCCTTTCTTCCAAAGGGCCCAAGGCATTAATAATTTCAAACATCTTTCAACTGTATTATTTCTTCTACTCTTGCTATGCAATTAAAAATACAAAGCCTGAAAGAAGCATCATTCAATATTCGTGAGTTAAAGCTGCAGTGGGAAAAGGAAGCAGAGCATTTGTCAGGTGCCCTTAGGCTACAAACCAGTAAGGGCAGAAATGGCCCTGAGTCTTCCAGACACCTGTTGGCCTTGCTTAAGAAGACACTTGACAAGAACAGTTAAAATATTTAGTGGTACTTGATGTGCTGGAGTATAAAACCAAGTGTAATTTAAGCAATTTAGAGCCCATTGAACTTGTCTAGCTGGTGCAATTGGTATAGCCGCAAATGGTTATGAAGGAAGCAGTTAATATTGATGGTTTCCTGTACTACTTGGCATGTTTTAAAACGAATGAATTGTAAAGTTCTGTGCTCAGTGCTAGTTTGTTGTGTTTTATTTCTCACACACTTGATAGTTTTATCATGCTCAAACTTCTAACATAATTCTATGAAGTTTATTTTATATGATGAGCAGAAAGAGACATCAAATAATAGTTTATTAGACCAGTGAAACAGATGTAAAATTTCTTCTGCTTTATCTAATCAGTACCCGACAATTCTTAGAAAATATCTTCTTTTTAAAATTGTTTTAAAGAAGAAAATATCTTTTGTATCTCATTGACTGTTTTATGTGTTTAAATAGTACATATGTTTAACAATACTTAATATTCTAATGATAAAAGCATAAATCTTTTTTTTTGTAGAAAATTTATATGTTAAAGAAGGGTGTAGTATAAAAAAATAAAAGCCCCTTGGAATCTAATTTCCCTGCATTTGGCCGCTACCCAAAGTAACCATTGATATACATTTTTTCAGATTTTTTTTCTAAATTGCACTATTAAAAATATTAGTGCACTACACTCTTAATACATTATTGTTGCTACACCTTGTTTCATGTTATATTCATAGTCCAAGGTTCAATTCCTTTGACAAATCTAGGGCAGAATTCTAGTATATTAGTGAAATCTTTATATCCATCCTCCTAAAATTCATATATGAATGCCATCAAAAATAAAAGCCAAGAGAAACTAAAATAAAAATGTCAAGGAAATAACTAGCAAACTAATGTGCTTCTAAAGTGTATGAGGCAGGGAGATACCCTTTTGTAAAATGATATATTATGAGATTTTAATACGGGATTGATTGAAGGAAATTACTTTGCAGGGTTGGTTTAGAAATTAACCTAATAGTAATATTCCTGTAGGAAAGTCTGGACTATAGTACTCTGCTCTCTGTTGTTCTAAAAGTTTCAAAATAATGTGGCAATGAGGTTAAATTTCAGGACGAATCACTCACTGTTCATTAAGTCAGTCCATAAATGTGTTTTAAAATCTGTTATGCATTAGACATGAAATATTTTGGGAGGTTTATGCAAGACTTTTATTTCTGTGCCCCTTTGAAAGAACAAATCTCTCATTCCCACCTATTGGCACTCCTGGCACCCCCAGGAACCAGCTCACACCCCGCCCTCCACTCCCCCCTCCCCACCAGCATCAGCACTCAGCAGGCCACATCAGCTGTCAGGGGTCTCTGTGGCTGTTTTGTCATTGACCAAGACATGTTTAGGAAAATTTTGATCTCTTGTGTGATTTTGGCAAACAGCAGTCTGAGCTCTGCTTTTCCTAACAAATAACTTGCAGATTGTCATGTTTCTGTTGGGAGAAGGAAAAACATCCAATCAGAACGGAATTGAAATGATACAAATGAGGCCCATTGTTGAGCAAATCGCTGGTGTTAGGTAAGAATTGAAGATAAGAATAGCGAGGGCCCTCTGAAGGATCGAACAGGCATGTGTGCATGCATGAGGAAGCCAGGCCTTTGTTAGTATCCTTTCTGAATGGCTATTAAAGTAATTACAGTCATTTATAGAATTTTTCCCCTTCCATTTCAAAATGGGTTCCATTTTTGTCTTTTGTCTTGGGTTCCTCAGTTGGAGTCTGTGTGAGTGTAAGAATGTGCCGGGCAGCACTGCTCCAGTCTCTCTGAGTTCGTCTGCACCCAGGCTGATGAGGTGAGGTGCGCACAGACACCCAGGATGGCTTTGCTGGCTCTGCTGCCGGGCAGCTCAGGCCCTTGGAGAATAATAACAGAATTGTACTGTACAATGCTGTGTCTTAGTGGTTAATTATAGTTTGCCATGGAACCGTTTAAAATCGCTGTGTTTGATTTAAAGAGCCATTTTTTCCTGAATGTCTTAAAAAATACATTTATTCACACAGCTATGGATTTTATGATTATACTTTGTTGCATTTTTATGTCACTGATGCCTGTGGATAAGAACAGCAGTACTTTCTGCACACGACTTCTAGAGGGAGACTTTAAAAGTCTGTTGACCGCATACGTGCTCCTCGTGCAGAACTTGTCATGTTAGTAGAAGAGAAAGACGAAAACAATTTTATATAGCAGTCTTCTCCTGTATTTTTTAAAGCAACTTCAGTAGTTTCAAATTCTAAGAATTCCTTATAACAATTTATGCTTATTTTACGTGGTCTTTGCCTGAACAAAACAAATTGGTGAGAGTGACTTTCTTTTTGACAAGTTCACATTGAATATGGAGATTAGACTGTCTCAGTAAGCCTTGGCATCGTTACTGTTTACCATCGTAGTTAGTATTGTGTAAATATAACTTACTTTTTAGATTTCACTAAATGAGATGTTTACCCTTATAATGACACTTCAGACACAAGAAGACGTATCATGTGCTTTTTATCTTCTTAATTAGCGTTAGAACTGAATGGGTTAAGGTTTTCCTAGTCTGCAGATTAAGCGTTGTAACCACAGTGACCAATTTACTGGTCTTTGCTTACTCCTGGCAGAGATGGAAAGTCCGTGGTGGAAAGAGTCTTAATTCATAGACAAGCACAATTGTGGTTGATCCCAGCGGGTGAGGATTCTGAGACAAAATTAACTATTTGTGGATTTAAGACCTGTTGTCTTAATAGGACTCCATTGCATTTTATTTTTCAGGTGGTTGGATTCCCCAGCAACCACTCAAGTTTAATATAATGGAAGTTTAAACATTTTATAGTTTTCATTTTCATAAGGGAACAATTGACAAGCACATTTTTAAGAAAGCAGAGACAGATAGGATCGAGAGTAAATAAGGAAAACATTAAACTTAAATGATGGCAACTTCAGTTTCTCCGTAAAATTACAGTAATCCTGTGTTTTCTGAAAGACGTGACTGGTAGATTTCTAGTATCCCCACGGAAATGCAGCGAATGGAAAATCATTGTGTTCTGTGTGATTTGCATACAGCAGCATGTGGCGTAGGTTGTTGTGAAAAACAAATGGACGTGTGCTCGCTAGAGTAGTTCAGGCTGCGGAGAAGAAAAGCATCTTCCAACTTAATGTGTTCAAAGCCAACTTAATATGTTTCTTCTCAAGTTTCTGCTTCACCTTGGATGCAAAAGAGGATTTGATTATTTTGACTTTATGTATTTTACATCAACGTTAAGATCATTTCCCTGTTATCGCTGAGAGAATTGAGTATAATTGATATGGATAGATGTATTAATGACATGTTTTTAAATAATGCTGAAGGTCTTTAGTGAATTGGTAAAAGATGATTTTCTTTTCAAAAAGTTTCACATATTGTGTATTTGGCTTTGCCTCTGACATGTGATTGCCTTCACCTTCAAGTCTATCCAGAAGCCAAATATTTCTTGTGAGCTCCACTATGGACGGGGTAATACAAGCCGTCATCACCTTTCTTGGGCCACTGAAGTAGCCTTCTAACCTCTCTCCCCGCTTCCCCTTTTATCCTGACTTCCTCTTCCCTCCATGCCCCGCGTGCCTGCCAGGATGACCTTTTAAAATTATAAATCTGGCTCTGCGGCATCCTGCTCCGAACCATTCAGTGACTTTTCCCCTCGCTTAGGGAAGAGTCTGAAGTGTTTACCCCGGTATGGGGCCTGCCTGCTGGCCCGGCCTCCTCTCTGCTCTGTCAGAAACTCCAGCCACAGAGCTTCAGAGCTGTTTCTGAACTTCTCATTTCCCAAATAAGAGCCTTTGTGCCTTCTGTTTCCTAGGCCTGGAAGGTTCGTCTTTCAAATATTTAACAGCTAGCTGCCTGGCTGCATCCTGATTTCTGCTTAAAGGCTCAGTCTGTTTGGGCAGCTACTGCAAAACACCATACACTGGGTGGCTTATGGACAACAGAAATTTATTTCTCAAAGTTTTGGGGGCTGGGGAGACCAAAATCGAGGTGTTGGCAGATTTGGTGTCTGGGAAAAGCCTGCTTTATGGTTAACTTTGTACCTCACAGCGTGAAACGGACAAGGTAGCTCTGCAGAGCCTCATTTCTTTCTTTTTAAAGATTTTATTTATTTTCAGAGAGAGGAGAAGGGAGGGAGAAAGAACAATGTATGGTTGCCTCTCACTTGGCCCTCACTGGGGACCTGGCCTGCAACCCAGGCATGTGCCCCGACTGGGAATCGAACCGGGACCCTCTGGTTCCCAGCCCGCGCTCAATCCACTGAGCTACACCAGCCAGGCCCGGAGCCTCATTTCTAAGGGCACCTTAGAATTTCCAAACACCCTAGCCTCTCAGTGCATCACACTGAGCATTGCTTCAACGTGTTAGGTGTGGGGAGGACACGGACATTCAGTGTGTAGCAGGCGCCGTGTCCTCAGAGAAGCCTGGCTGCACTGCCCTGTGCCAAGTAGTACCTCTCTCCCTCCTTATTATCTTGCTTTATTTTCCTTCACAGCACTTACTACTCCCTGCCATTCTATTATGTATTATTTTCTCCTTCTATCTATTAGAATACATGGCCTGTGAGGATGCAGAGTTTTTATTTTGTCCTCTTCTGAATTAGCAGTACCTACCTGTGCCACATAATAGCTGATATAGTTGTTTAAAAATGAATATTCAAAAGAACTAAGCTTGAGTAGGTACAGAAATCACATTTCACATTTGCAAATAGGTGATCAAGAGTAGATTTGAAATACAAGTGGGCTTGCAGGTAGGGCTGGGTAAACGCCAGTCATTTTAAAGCTCTTTAGATTCATCACCAGCTCAAACACCTGTCCCCAGCATTTTCTGCCCCACTCATGCTTAAACCTTGTTCCTTTTACTTTCTGAAGGCTCATGTCTTAGAATCATCATTTAGAATAATGATTTTTGATTTATGGCCTGAAAAACAGTTGACATACCTTTGTATAAGCCTTACTATGAAATTTTCACCATTTTATCATTTTGTATATTTCTAAAATCCACCCACAGTCAGAATTTGCCAAATATATCTTTCATCTTCTGTGTTTCCGCTGGTGTTACCCTTCAATAATTTATTCTTGGGAGGAAGGTGAAAAGTATGCATATCCCTATGATTAGTAACTCTTTTCATTTACAATACTATTCTAGGAAGGAATATTTTACTGGATGCTCTCTAAAGACCTAAAAATGCCAATGTATATCCTCAGGATGTGTAATTTCCTTTCTTATTGTCAACAGAAATACCTATTATCCGAATGTCTGGATTACAATAACCTTGAAGTTTTCCATTCTGCTTTAATTATGTTTAATGGAGATGATATTATTGGATAACTTAAAAATCCAGTAGTTAAAGTAATGTACTTGGTAAACACTCATAAGAGAAATCTCATATATGAGCTATCAGGAAATGAGAGGCACTGCATAAAAGCCATTTTTTTTTTTGGCAATGAGAACATTAAGCACTACACTTGGGCAGTTTTACAAAATATTTCTCCTTAATGAAGTCTGTTATATTAAATATTGATCACAGATATAGCTAATAATGTATAGTAATTGAATGCTTATGTGGCAGAAACTATCCTAGAATTTCACTTGGTGTCATCTCTGTTCATCCCCAAAACATTTATGAAATGCCTCTTATTATGCTTATTTTGAGTTGAGGAAGGGGAGAGTTAATTAGCTTGTCCATGGTTATGCTGATGGAGATGGTGAGTCAGGATTTGAATCTAAGAACTCCTAGCTCTCACACCCTGAATCTCATCCTAAGAAATTCTTATGACTTGGCTGAGGTTCCTAACAAAGTCCCATTTTTTTTCCATCAGAATAGAATGCCGCCCTCAGAGTGTGTAAGTCTCTTTGTTCACTTCTCCTTCTAAGACCTCAGATAGTGAGTAATGCTGCCGACTCAGATGTCTCTTTTGGTTGTTTCTTAGGGCCTGGGTTTCTAGCAAGTACCCTCAGTGTGTGAACTCTGTTAGCTCCCTGCCGTCCGAGGAGAGAAATCAAATAAACACGGTTAAGTCAGTAAGACTCATCTGTGCTATTTAAAATCATTTTGGCCTGCATGCACTTCCACTTCTCTTGGGGGAGATTTTGTGATAGCATCTTTCCCATAAGTCTGAAATCTGGAGTAGGAAACAGCATTGCCATACTTAACCCTCACAGTAGAAATTTATTTTTCTTTCACTTGTTTTGTCAGCAGAAACTTTGGCATTTCTGTGGGTTTGCAAGCTAGAGAAAGCTGCCAATAACCAAATATGTGGTCTGATGATCTTCTAACAGAAAAATTTGTTACTATTTGACCTTTCCTGTATGAATATTATTGAATGACACAATCTCTTGAGCAATTTTGCTGAAATGATGAAAAATACTCTTCAGATAGCAATTACAGTTGTGATGTGTTTTCTAGCTTTGGGACTAACATGAGTGAGTAGGAGAGTTGAAAGCTTTGAGTGTTTGCAAGAGTGGTTTGAAAGGATGACAAGTATTAATTGAATAAGATCTTTAATATGAAGGTAATTTATTGCAAATAGATTTCAAATGAACTTGTTAGCCTCAGAGGTGAGATAATAGAATAGTTTTCTATTTAGGTTACCTGTGTGAGCACAGAGTAGATTATTAGGGATCGAATATCTTTATCACTTTGTGGTAGTCTGGATTCCAGTAGTAATATTTTATTATGTCGGTTAGGGCTTCAGTAGGTAAGTGGCCATTTCTCAAAAGCAAAATTGTATGCAATATTTCTGACTCCCTTTTCGAAGCCTAGTCTCTTTTCCCCATAGATAGAACATAATTGTGGAACTTTGCCTTATGTATAATAAAACTCGGCTACTATTCTGTAGTGAGACACGGGGTGGGGGAGGTCTGCTAACTGTTGGCTTGGGCCTGAGCAGGCAAGCCACAGAGCCACCATGGTAGGAATCGAAGTTGAACCAAAGACACTAGAGAGCGGGTGTGAGAAATTTGGGGTGCACAGTGATGTCTCTTCTGTCTCTTTCCCCTAAAGAAGGAGATTTTAAGTCCGAGTGAAGAGGATTTGTTCATCTTTGGTTACGGCTTGGCTGTAGTCCAGAGATCTCAAGGAGATGGGTGCCATGGCAGGGGTGGGTCAAGTCGGCGTTTGCCTGTGATCAGGGGAAGGGAGGTGAGCAGATGATAATGCTCCCAGAGAACAAGAAGGAAGCCAAAGGTTTACATCGGAACATTGCCTGATGTGCCCTTGATAGCAGCTTTGCCAAGTGAAAATGATAAGTAAATTCAGTGATATATCCATTCCTGTTGTGGGGAAAGTTGGTTTTCAAATTAATGAAGACTAAGAAGAATCAAAGTCCAGAAAGACAACTGTAAACGAGTTTCACAGAACACTATTAGTTTACCCAGCAGTGGTCACATAACTGTGATGGTTACAAAGCATTTGAAATAAGAATAGACAACTAATTGTTTCTTCTTTGGAGCTAGAACTCATATGAGCATTTAAAGGCATTGTACCATTTGCTTACCACCAGGCGTCCTGATTTCAGGCCAGTACTCTTTCTAGTACACTGCTTTGTTATGTGTGGGGCGGGGGTAGGGGAGTGGAGAAAGGGAGTAATGGAAGGAAACATGAAGGGTTCTAGGAATTTAAAAGAAGGTGGCTAAATCCATGTCTTAATCCTTAAATTTATCATCCTATATATTCTGCGTTTTGTGGTTTTATGAACACACAACTTTGCAAAATATTTTCTGCTGAATTGGATGTTATTGTGTATAATTTATTCTGTTGTTAATTGAGAGCCATTGAGCATTCTGAAGCAGTGAAATTACAGTCAATTCTGTGTTTTAGAAAAAAGCAGCACTGGCTGAAAGGTAGAGATTGTGTTGGGACTGAGAGAGATTGTAGAGATGCAGGACATTTAGAACAAGTTTGTTGAACTGAGACAGTGATAATGACAATGGAGAGGACTGGTCTATCTGAGACATAATTTTGAGGAGAACGTGTTGAACTTGGATGATAGTAATAAAGTGTAGTGATGAAGTCTGAAATTTCTAGTGTGGTTGAGAATATAGCAACTCTGCAGAACTGGAACTAGCCAGAGCATCTCCTCCACCATCACCCACAAGACAATCCCTGCCAAGTCCTGTTGATTAATATTCCAAAATGCACAGCAAATCCTTCCTACTCACGTCCATCACTAATCCAAGCTGCCATCTTTTACTTGGACTACTGCAATATCCTCTTGATGGTTGTCATAGTATCTGCTATTTCCTCCTTTCCTTCTATTTTTCTATTAAACATCAGTGGTCCTTTTAACACGCTCTTCTAACCAGGCCACTCTCCTACTTAACGTTCTTTAACATGGCCTACAGCTCTATGCGCTGGGTCCTGCCTGCATCATCAGCCTCATCTCAAACCACTACACTCTTTTTATGCAGCTCCAGCTGTCTATCTTTCAAGGGTCAAGTTCTTTCCAGGCTCACCTCTTCTGCACATGCATTGTCCACATGAGATGCTTTAGCCTGTCCTTTTCACCGGCCAACTTCTTCTCCCCTGTAGTCTCTGATTTATTATTGTCCTCATCAACAACACCTTCCTTGACGAGGCTTGCCCGCTTCTTTTCATACTTCATTGCCCTTACTTTTGGCATCTCTGGGCCACAATGGAAGAAGAATTATCTTGGGCCACACACTAAATACATTGTGACATGTAATCACAAAAAACTCAGTGTTTTAAGTAAATTTATGATTTTGTGTTGGACCACATTCATGGCTCTCTTGGGCTGCATGCAGCCTGTGGGCTACAGGTTGGACACCTTTTAGAGAATTAGGCTCTGTAAGAGCAGGGATTATTTCCAGTTTTTAAAATTACTAAACCCCCAATGCAGTGCTTGGTACATAGCAGCAGTTTAGTAAATATATTCTAATGAAAGGATTAATGGCTTTCACAGAACTGATACGGATTGGTTATATGGGCCATTAGCAATATTTAGTAAACTGTCTAGTAATTACTCATTTTTTATATCTCTCAATTAAATGGGATATAATGTAGATTGTGTTTGAGTTGACAGTTTTTTGGAAGTCAGAATAAAGTCAAACATGGAGTATTCTGATGATCTGATGGGAAAGTATAGTCCAGAAACCTAGAGAACTGAAGACTCATTCTTTGCTCTTTCTTATTTTCTACCGACCACTTTGTTGATTAGCCAGAATCATATCACAATAGAAATGCCCTGTTAAGCAATCCCAGGGTCCTGTGGCTTTATCGATAGAGTGGTTGGTATTCTTTCTAACTCTCAAACTTGGGCTCAGCCACTTACCTACTGAAATCAAGGACCATCGAGTCTGAAGAAATGTTTTGTAAACTATAAAACAGCAAACAAAGTAAGGAACAGCATGCAGGTGATATATCCAATTTGCTCTTTGAAGTAACTATAAATTGTATGTTTCATTGAATAGAAGAGAGGAGAGTAGTGAATTTTGTATATAAGGCTGTATTGAATGAATCAAGTTGAGCTGTTTTGCAAAGAGCTTCATTGTGATTGTATGGCTGTATTTTCCAAGCAGAGAATTCCTAATTTCTTCTGCTGTGAGACTCCTAAGGAGACATTTATATTAGTAATACTGAATTTGCAAACCTGAATTTTAAAATTTAGCTCTATTTGTGTTCTGTGTCTCTCTGGGAGGTATTCAGTACATTATGAAATTCTGTGCTTTTACCTCCTGCTAAGGGTTTGAGTTCTTAGCCTAATTAATCATTAAGTGTTGTCAGTCTATCATGATGTGGTTAATTATCAGAGAGAATGTATGTGCTTCAGACAGTCATGACCCTTTTCCGGGTAACTATAGAAACCTTAGCAGTACTAGTTATTATCTAAAATTATGGCATTTGGTTTTTAAACCATTTTAGCCTTTGGTAGTTAGGGGAAATAATTAAATAATTGGTGGTAATCTAGAAAGAAAGAGAAGTTTGCTTGAAACTAATATTTTAAAATAATTTATAGATAATAGAACTGTGTTCTAAATAGTTTATAAATAATAGAGATATGTTCTGTAGGATATTTCTTACTGTAAGTTAAAAAGGCTTTTATACCAAGTCTGTATTTGTTACAGTGCTTTTTCAGAAGCTATCTCCGTCCCTCCCCTCCGAAAGATGTTTAGAACGATCATAATACAAGTCTACAGTAATTCCTGACTTCCATTCGACGCAGTGATTTTTTAATGCATAGAAGCTGCAAATCTGGGTAGAAACAGCTGAATTTGGGAACTCTTATATATGTGTATGAATATATACTGATATTTATGTACATAAACAGGCAATACTGACATGGCAAAATGGTATTGGTATTAATACATTCTTGAACTCCTAGCTCTTCAAAGATGAGAGCAGATAAGAAAAGATTTTTTTCTTTCCTGTTCTGAGAAATTTCATCTAGTTCAGAAAGAAAAAATAATGTCATTGCACTCTTTCATGTGAAGCTTAACAAGGATTGCAGCCCGAAGGGGGGCGAGCGCTGCCGTGGGGGTGGGAGCCCGCCACGCCTGTGCTGTCCTTGGCGTGCCATCTCGTTCAGAGCGCCGGCAGCACCCCGCGGCGGGGGGGCGGTGCTTCGAGTGTGTTCTCCTCGCGCGTCGGCAGAGTGGATGCTGGTGATCTGTAACAATAGTGATTTATTTTCATGTTATTATACATAAATAAGCTTGCTTTCTGCCTTTTAGCTCAATTATAGATTCTTGGGAATTTATTAGAGCAGATCATTGCATTTTATGTACAATGATAGATAATACACAGAAAGCATCACAATATTGATAAATAAAAAGTGAAGTCCCCCTTTAATTCTGTTAAAATTTTTAAAATGAAAGTGTGCATGCGAACATCTGCACCACTTTGACTACTCACTCACACTGCACAGTCTAATTCTTAAAATTAGTTTATTTCCACAGTTGTTTGTGTGGCAGAATAAAGCAATAGCTGTAAAATGGATTATTTACTTTCCAGATGAAAACACAGGTCTTGGCAGTGGGACTGCGCCGTCAGCCCGGTCCGACTGCGACAATGGCAGCCGTCGCAACAATTGCTTCCCATTGTTGGGTTTCCACTGAAAAATTAAGTATACTTTATTTTTGTCAGAAATGCGAGTTCCTACAGATATTAGTGATTTACTGACTTAAAACTACACGCCTTTTTAAAGGTTTCTAACCCTGTAGTTCGTTCAGTAGGACTATATAATGGCTGCAGCTGACCTGAACCTGTTATTGGCTCTGTTTTTGTTCATGTATTTTTTTAGTTCGATTCTGCTTCTGGGAATCAAAGAGCTTCACTGTCTGTGTTGTTGTTACTGTGGCATCAGGAATCGTGCTGTTTCAAATATTTCATGAGGTGCTAATAGCTTTTTCAGCTTTGATCATTGACTTAGCCTTTACTATTTATCCATTTTCTTACTCTGCAAGTTTCTAAGCTAATCATGGTGTTAAAAGTGTGCTTGATGAGAAAAATAAAAATTAAATCTTTTCTTTAAACAACTGAAATGACAAATGTTGTTAACTGAGAGTGTGTTAGATTCTGTTTGGGAGACTGAATGTCACTGGTAGTGTTACACAGGCGTGTCGATCAGCCCAATTATCTAAGAATCTTGGAGTCTCCGGCGTACCCCAGCCGTGTGTGACTTTCCCTCGGTCTCTGAAACAACTCTCTCCCACTCTGCCTGTGCACGAGGGAATGTTTTTTTCCTCCATATTAGTAATTCATTTATGAGTTGCATTCCTTGTTAAAATGATACTGTTTGCTAAGTATATATTAAGACACTCCTGGTTGTTTATCTGCATAAATGAGGCCACACCAGTCATCCATTTGTATCATTTTAAATCATCCATATAAAAAGGAAATTCAGTGCAACTAAAGCTATTTTTAATAATTCTGCAAAAAAGTGGTTCTCCACCATGTCTTTTAAATTAGACAATGCATTATTTATCCCTTTTTACAATTTCCTTATTCTCCAGAGTGAAGTATGAGTATTTTTAATTTGTTTATTTTTATACTAGGGGTTGCTAATAATAACTTGAGCCACATTAAATGCTGGTTAGTTCAGATAACATCTGTCAAGAGGAAGGGTGATATTTCAGATTTGTGATTCCTTTATACTTTCAAAACAGTGATTGTGCTTTGAAAATTACTATTCCATATACCTGTTGTGGCATTTGCCTTTAATCTGGATTCAAGAAGGAAATGTCCCATAAATCCTGCTTTTCTTGCAGTGCTGGGCTGGTAGTGAGGGAATTTTGGCTGAGCTGGGAAACCTGATTTGTCTCTCGGTGGCCTTTTGCATGCCCTCCTCCTGCCAGGGAGACAGCGAAGTGGGGAACTTGCTGGTGACCGTACGGAGTGGTCGAAGCTGACATGAATGCGCCAGAACACCTGGAGTAGTCCCAATCCCTGTGCATTAGTAGGGGCTGGTTTGGGGGAGGTCTTTGTAGAGAGCCGCCTTGCCTTCCTGTGTTTTCACACGGCCTGTGTCCACTCGTGGAGAGTGCTCTCTGGTGTCTACAGGGCACTCCTCCTCTCGGATTGGAGCCCTACCCGTATAATCTCGTTTATTCACCACCCTTGGGGAAGATTGCATCTCCAAATACAGTCATGCTGGGGGGTAGGATTTCAACATACTGAATTTGGGGGGGCACAGTTCAGTTTATAATGCATTGCTAATACATAAGGAACACCTACTATGTGCCAGACTCTCATTTTTAGACAACCTGTTTTTCGATGGAGGAAACTGAGGTCCCGAGTGATTAAGTATCTCACTGAAATTCACAGATAGGAAGGGGAAGAGTGAAGAGTAGAACCCCTGCAGTCTGGCTTCAGAACCTGTGTACTTACCCATTTCCTCCTCTAGTTAAAATACTACTAGTATGTTTATAGCCTTTCCTAGTTAACTTTACTTATGATCTAACAGTATAGCAGATTTCTTCTGGCTTTTTTTTTTTTTGTATAGAATATACAGTTGGTTTTGACTTTCTTTTCCTTTTTTTGTGGGGGGGGGGCATAATTCACATTTTACCTGTTGTAACAGTCGACAGGGCAGACTGTGGAGCCACAGTCTCAGGGTTCAAAGGTGTTCTCTGCTGGAAACTAGGGAATAGGAGCCCACGACCTCGTTGGGCTGTTGTGATAGTTAAATAAGGGAACACGCAAAGGGCTTGGAAGGCAGCCCAGTGCGCACGCACCCTGCAGTGTGAGTGGGTGTTACGATGGGGCAGTAGTAAATACAGGATGATCTCAGGCCAAAGGGTTCGTTTTCCTCCCTGTCTCAGGGAGGGCTTACCTAGTGGAAAGGGCTTTGTTGTAAATCTGACAAGCCTGCTTCCTCGGGGTAGCACAGGCTTTCTCCACAGAATTTATATGCTCGGGCAAACTTGCCAGCTAGGCAGGTCTTTACAACGGGAATGTAGTTTTCAGTTTTTTTGTTTTTGTTTTCTCTAAATGACTGAGATATCAAGGAGTGTATTGGTTTGTTTGTTTTGAGCAGTAGGTTATTAAATTCCTATTATGCAGAAGATCTTTATAAGTTCTATGCTTAAAGGACAGCCCGTGCCTTTCTGGTATAAGACTAGTACCCAAAGTGTCTAAAGCATCGATGATCTCAATTTCTATGCGCCCCTGACATGGCCATCTATCTGGGGTGCTCCTTCTGTGCCCAGACACTGACGTTTCCTTTCACCGACACAGCTTCTACTTCTGCGTGAGCAGAACCCTCACTACCCTCCAGCTATTGCCCTTCCCACCTCATCGTCAGTTCTGTTTCTGCAGGACCTGAAGCAGTGGGGTGGGGACTAGGAAGGGGAAGGAGAACTCCTAAAGGAGAGGGGAGAGCCAAGGCAGATCCTTCCGCCTTCTGCCTCTGGTCTCCTGAGCTTTTGGGCACCAAGAAAGCAGGGAATACTTCTTGACTGTTTCTTAGTTCCCCCAAGAGAAATGTAAATATACAAGCCATTATTATTTTATGTGCCAAGAGTCCGGCTCAGTGGGTTCACAGCCCAGTGGGGGGAAAGGACATGACAGCGTTCATATGTAGTGGATTGAATGCCAGGCTGAAGGACCAATTCTGCTTTGAGACGCTGGAAGCTATCAATGAGAAGAAAAATTGTGTTGGGTCCTGAAGGTTGATTGTCAAGTTCAGTGGCTGCTAGGTATAACTGAACTCACCCTTAGTCATCTTATGTGACAAATAGCCATACCTGAGCTAATCATGGAACCAAATACCAAGGATAACATTGCTTCTGGGGCAAATTGTTTCTGTTTTAAACATTTGATTTGCAAATGTTACTTTGGTATATAACCCATTTATAAATTGATATGATTTGTTTATTTTTATAACTATTCATATATTACTAAGACTTCGTTGACAGAAATGAGATTTCTGGTCAAGTTTACGTTGACGTTTTTCAGCATCGATAATGGAGTTATACTGCTCCATTAGCTGTAAGAAATCAAACACTTAGTTAAATACAGTGACCATGAAACTCTAATCAATAATGACAGATAGTATACAACCATAAATCACAATACAGATACTGATAAAATAACTACCCAAGCTGAAAGCATGATTGTCTTTTACCTACTATTTATACCATAAGAGAATTATATTTCTAAAACCTTAATCCGTTTTTACTAATAAATTTTCATTAATCTATGATCATCCCTTTATAGCTTGTTATACTTTTCTCATCATTTGAGCTTCTTCAGTGTACCTCTCTTCCTAGGAATTGGGTAAGTTCTTCTCTTCCTCCTGTGGTCTGGCCCCTCTTTATACCTGCAATATCCCTTCTCCATCCTCTCCCACAAATTTTGGAATCCATAATATTGATTATGTGCCAGCAGGCACTGAGGTGAGCCAGGCTTCCTGATCTCTACTCTTCCCTGTCTCCTCACCCCCGTGCCTAACTTGGCAGGTCCTCCTCTTCTGGGACTCAGCTTAGAAGTCACGTCTCCTTGGCCATCCTTCCTGATATGACACCTCAGGGCCACATAGATGCTCCTGCCATGCCCTACCAAACCTGCAGACGTCCTTGACGGGGCCTTTCTTATGGGAGTTGCACATGTTACTTCCCTTATCTAGGACACTAGACAGCTTGTTTCCCATTATTTCATCTCAGACACTTTAGCCCAGTGACTGACATGTAGGAGGTACTCAGTAAATACGTATAAGTTGAATAAATTAGTAGGTTTTAGTTTTACCTCTTCTCTCTACAAACTGTTTTAATTAACTGATAGCCAGAGTCTTCATTTGGGTACCATTAATGCATCAAAATGTACAGATGTGTGGAACTAAAAAATTGCTCCTTTCTTAATTTTGGGCATGACATAAATCATATGTGGAGTGGATTATTCAAGCAACGTTGGAAACTAGTATATGGTGATAGGCATAGCCTGCTTCTTTGGGATCTTATAGTCAGGAAATTCAAGGTGTATTTTTTACACAGACTTAATCTAGGACTTGAATTCCTTTATTTTGGATTCTGAAAAACAAGTCTCAGTCAAACAAAGAGTGCCTTGCTTGTGCTAAGGTGCTTCCTGTTTGCCTTCTGTTTGCTTGTTTGATTCTGCTCCTTTCTGGGAATTGCTGGAGCTCAGAGCTCCAGCGACCTGCATACACTGCAGACTGCACACAGTGGCCTGAATTTACTGCCATTTCCTTGGATGGCAATAAGCTAAACATTTGAAAAATTACTGCATCTCAGGGCACCAAAGGAGGTCACTGGAACTTAGTCTGGCTAATACGTTTTTTTGTCCTATATATTTTCCCTTGTCAGTATTGCTCTGGGCTCCTTAGGAATTTATAAAGAGTATGGCCTTTTTTTTTTTTTTAACTTTAAAAAAATCTGCATTGATTTTTCTTTAAGGAGCAAATAACAAAACAGCACATCTAAAACAAGTTATTTTAAAGATGGTACATGACAGTCCCACCAATGAAAGGAAAAACGATACTCATCATAATACAGGTACCCTGAGCATCAAATACTGTGAAAATTGCAAGCATTTTGCTCCCATTCTCAATGTAATTATGACAGAAAATATCAATAAGACTAAAGACTATTTTCCAGCCATGGTCCCTGAGATGATTGTGACTTCGAGGGCTGCTTAGTTCTCCAGACACATAGGATGTCAATATTTTGTTTTGTTTTAGTCCCGATCAACTAAACAGACTTGTTTCTTGTTTGTTTGCACAGCTTTCAGCGTCAATTCATCAAATTTAAAAGGATTAATTCTTTTTAGTGGTGGCCTACCAGTTCCTCAGCGTATCTCTATGAATCCCTCCTCTTAGGGAACACCGCGCAGTTCGGAGTGCCGAGTTTCTCACCCCGAGGATAGGGGTCCCATCTCTGGGGCATGTTTAACGTGCTGCCCTGGAATCCACCCATGAAAGGACCTGCTCTGGAATCCACCCATGAAAGGACCTGTTAGGATATTTCAGGTTTTATCTTACCCTCTCCCCTCTTAGACATCTCTTACCTTTCCTCAGTCTGTCACGTGGGAGAGAGAAAAATCTCCGAGTGTCATCAGGCGTTAAGGCCGGGATGTTAAGAAGTGTGCGGCTCCAGCCCTGTTGGGAAATGACTGTTTGTGAAATACGTAGTCTTGGCACCACTGCCGTTGAAGGTGGCAGTTCTGGAAGGCCACCCACAGCTCGGTACTGAGTTTTACCCAGTTACACTGGGCACGCTCTTAGTGAACAGGGTTTCTGGAGAGTAGATATGATATTAGCAAGCTTAGCCTTGTTTTCCCTTGACCACATACGTTCGGAAGTTGTGCAGTTTTCTCATTTTAGTGTAGCCATTTCTTGATTAGATATCAGAATTTGGGACCCTCAATATATTCTTAATTGGCGTAAATTAATTCTTTTCCACCACTTTGCAAGGAGAAAACAGTTTTAAAAAGTCAGTTGCCTTTAAAGGAAAAGAACTTGGGGGAGGACTCTCAGCACTGACTTTGATGTTCTGTGTTCTCTGTCTCTCCTGCTGACCCTGGGTGGACGTCTCCTCCTCCAAGCTCTCTGTCTTGCAGAGTGTGGCAGCTCAGCTGATTTGTCTGTGGGTGCTGCTGTACTGAGCTCTTTGGGGCATCCGGGCCACCATTTCTGAACATCCATGCAGTTCCTTGTCTGTAGTAGATGTTTAATACACATTTTATGAATAAATTCACTTTTCTAATGACTCCTGAATGATTTATGTATCAAGTCAGAGATCAGTCTTTTTTCCTATTGGTTATGCTTAGAATCTGAACTATCCATCTGAATATCCATTTGCATTTTACTAGGTGTACTGGGGCAGCAAAATGCACATACGTTAATGGAGCCTCTTGCATAGGAAAACCAAACGCTCTGATCAGAGGTCTAAGATATGCTGATACTGGTCAAAGAAATTAGCTACCCTCCTCTATCTGAAAATCTACTTGAGCAGAATCCATAGGACATATTCTTCCTTAAAGCCCTGCTGCACTACCCACAGGGACTGTTGAAGTCCCTGCTATAGAGAGAGCAGTAGAGCCTAGAATGTATAAAAGGGATGGCAAGCTCGGTGTTCATCTGTAGGTAGTTTTGTGATGTGCACAGTGGAATTCTTCATCTGATGCATTCTTTTGAAAGAGTGAACCATCCAGGTGCAGATGATCTTTTCTCATATTGTATCAATTATTTTAGACCCAATAAATTGAACAGCCTTTGTATGCCTTGTCATTTCTGACAGTAAATTTTCTTTTAGAGAGAAAAACATGTGAATTTCCAGCAGGGAATCCTGGGTTTTAGCTCCAGACCTTCCCCATGTCCTCAGATACAGGACACACACTTAAAACTCTGGGCAGTGGTTTCCTCATCTAAAAACACTGGGTGAGACACGCATACAAATAGGAGAGGACAAGATACATAGATTATGATGCAGGTTAAAGTAATAGCACGATGCTTATGGATGTATTTTCCAAACACAGAGATCATGGTCTATTTGAGAGCATTTTGTGCAGGATTGTTTACATGGTATTATGTATATTGTACTATATATTATGTAGAACATTCCCTTTGTTGCTGTGTCTCATGAATTAAGACAATCAATTTTTAGAACTTTAGATAAATTTGTCATTCATTCACTTACATTTATATTACTTGACTTTGTTAAACACTTGTCATGTCTTGTTATTAAATGGAGTATATTTTTAAGTAGGCGAAATCTTTTTTATTTTGAGACAAAGTATTAATATTTGTGATTTTAAAAATATAATTATGAAAAACACAAAGTTGTAAAAATGGAAAGATATGTGATATTTATTTTAAATCCCTTAAAAGAAATGAGACGCATGAGTCACGTGCATAACGGAACTGTGCACCTGAGGAAAGGGATGCAGTGAAGGCTTATTGTAATTCTGTAATGAAGCAGGAACTACCGGGAGAGCTATCGAATAGTATTCCTGAGTCACTTAATGAAAATTATATGTTTAAACTTTAGAAAATTCATAAAGCTAATCTGCTTATTCTCAGGAGTGTTAAGTTGATCACATTATTATTGTCAACAGTAGTTTTGGCCCTCCATTTTCAAGAGCTGTGTGGCCCCTCCAGTCCTTTATATAAGTTCTGTCACTTGGTGAGGGTGAATTTTGAGCTTTATAATATTTTTGAAAAATAGGGAGTTCATGGAACCATTCAGACCTCTTGAGTTGCATCTTTCGACCAGCTTCGTGCGTCAAGGTGGTTGCTTTGCAGTTAACGAGGTTAACACTGTTCCAAAAGCGTTCCTTGCAGCCTTGGGAACCCCAAATTCTCTCTTATATGGCTTTCATCATGGAGGTTTATTTTAGTGACTCTTCAAGGGAAGTTACTTAGGTCACTCTCCTGTTTTTGACAAACCAACCAGGTCTTGGAGTTGTTAAATATACCCAAGCTTTGGGAATTACTTCGTTTCCAGTTGAGGTCCAGAGAAGAGATAGGGACCTGATAGGAAGCAGGAAGTCCTCTGGGTCCTGACGTTTACATTCGAGTACCAGTGGCTGTTTGGATGATTCTCTGCCTTGGAGTTGGCATCGCCTCATTTCCAAATCACTGCCCACGGATCTGCCACTTAGAGTGTCTACAGATGAGCAACCTCTGAGACAACGAACAAATGTAAGAGAGAAGGAGCTTCTCCTAAAATCATGGCCTCTAGGTTGTTTTTACTTAGTGTTTGTCAGTGTCCTGAAGGGTCTAGAAATTGGAAGATTGCCCTGAACTTTTATGGCTTAAGTTTGTAGCATAAGAGAAAATACTCGTCCAAGAGACAATAAAAAGTAAAACCTTCTTTATGTTAGAATTGGAGCAAGCTCAAAGGCTTTTCTTTAGTCATCTGACAGCTGTGTGGAATTGTGAACACTTGAATACAACAGTCAAACTTCTAACTTGCCCCCTATCAGAATGAAAATGATAGCAGTTCACTCCAGATTTAAATTTAGTAACCCTGGTTGGTGTGGCTCAGTGGATTGAGTGCTGGCCTGCGAACCAAGGGGTCACTGGTTCGATTCCCTGTCAGGGCACATGCCTGGGTTGCAGGCCAGGTCCCCAGTAGGGGACACTCAAGAGGCAACAACAGATGGATGTTTCTCTCCCTCTCTTTCTCCCTCCCTTCCCCTCTCTTGAAAAATAAATAAGTAAAATCTAAACAATAAATACATTTAGCCCTCATTTTCTACAGTATTACTTCATACTATCTTCTATAGCATTGTTTCCCATTGATAGTGTCTTACCCATGTTATATCATTCCATCCTATTTATACATATAAGAAAATTGCCATTCATAGTAATCTTAATATTCATTCATAATAATTGTTTAGCAATAAGGAAACATTGGCTGTTTATTGAATGAATTTCTAAAATAATTCTCACTTTCCATTTTGCTTCCTGAAAGAAGAATTTTGGAGAATCAGAGGATTTCAGGAATGAAATGAATCATGGAAGCCATTTGGATAATGAGGCTCAATTTACAATGGTAGAAATACTCAGTGTCAGGGACTCACTTGGGAATAGTAAGTTCATGGCAGTGATAACTTCAGATCCCAGTTTTCTGGTTACTTTTCACGGCATTGCTCTTTTTGAGTATATCGGATTGCCTTGCTCTTCTAAAACAAGGACTGTACCAGTAATCAGATTTTGCTAGGGTCAGGGCCGTTATACCATTGACCTTGTCTGTATACTTATTATTACTCCCAGGTTATTAGAGTATAAAAAGTGGAAGTACTTCATTATGATTGGTTTTCATGATTCCTGTGCCTATGCCTATTCATTAATCCACATTACTTCTCCCCTTGAGATCTGAGAACTGGAAACTTTGGATACTTTTAAAAGTTCTTTAATGTTAATAATCCTTTGCCTTGTAGCACTGCAAGTTATTTTTATCACATGTACTGAAATGTGTACTAGGACGTGGTTTCACAAAGAGTGCTAGACTATATCTTTTACGTTTAACAAAAAGTTCTTCGGAGCTAATGCCCTTGAGACATCTGATAATGAAAGTCAGAAGGGTGTTAAAAATCTAATTTAGAAAGACTTCACCAATTTGGTAAATAGAAAAATTCTGAATAGTGAATCTGGTAGCAAATATACATTTATTAGACTTTTGATTGGTTTTGGATATGTGCTGAACTTTATGGATAAAAGCACAAATATCAGAACATATTGTATTTCTTCTCTCTCACATTTTTTCCAAAAGTACTTAAAATATTATCCCTTTGAACCTGCTTCACTATTTTTGCTTATTAAAGAATACAGCAATAATGGCTTTAAACCTGAAATCTTAAAACAAATCATTGGGACCAGAGCTTTTGTATTTTTTATCAAGTTTTGTATTGACTGAAGAACAGTAATATGTACCCTTTCTTTTCCTAGTGCTTTATGGTAGAGAAAACCAGACAAAGCCCTGCTTTTCCCTTTGAAATGAAGCTGATTTTATTTTTAATAGCTAGAGAAGCTGAAGGAAAAATACCTTGGAATTTAGGATTTTTCAACATACAATCACGTGTTCTCTGCCCACCACTGTTATCCTTCTACTCCCAGCACCGCCACTTACACCCAGCACCCCTTGTCCTTCAGGCATCATATGCAAAATGCAAACTCAGTCCTATGATCAAGTAGTAGGTTTTCTTAAGTAGTCAATTAGAAAGACCTATGGTTTCCAACGCTAAGAGTTTACAACCTGGTGTGTTTCAGCTCATTTTAATTCTTTTAG
This sequence comes from Micronycteris hirsuta, assembly GCA_004026765.1. NCBI lineage: Eukaryota > Metazoa > Chordata > Mammalia > Chiroptera > Phyllostomidae > Micronycteris > Micronycteris hirsuta. Next base: position 93,234 of record PVJI01000459.1, on the reverse strand, counting down.
ATGCCTTGTACACAAATTACTTGATTACCTCCTACATCTCTTTTAATCTGGGTTACTGAACATAATAATAAGGTTGGCTTTTTTTTTATACAGACCCATTCATCACCAGGATCTTTTAGCACTTCACAAACAGCTGGTGGCAAGCAGTATCACTGACATTCTTTTACAGCTCTTTTGGCTCCTTTAAAAATAAATTGCCCTTGATTGTCATGAGCCTGAATAAGAAAGAGAAATGGAAGACCAGTTTTTGTTTAATCCCTGGTGATCAAGAGAGGTCACTAATAATAGTATGGACTGATTTCAACAGCGACTTATATTTGCAATCTATATGAGACTGGCTCTGCTCCAACTTTTTATTTTTTTTCCTTTTCTCTTTGATGGAGAACAAGTTTTAGTTTTAGCCAGAATATTTCATTTATATTTTAAATATTTTTTTTATTTTTTTATTTTTTTAATTTATTTTAGAGAGAGGAAGGGAGGGAGACAGAGAAGGAGAGAAACAGCAATGTATGGGTGTCTCTCACATGGCCCTCACTGGGGACCTGGCCTGCAACCCAGGCATGTGCCCTGACTGGGAATCGAACCGGGACCCTCTGGTTCCCAGCCTGCGCTCAATCCACTGAACTATACTAGCCAGGGCTCATTTATATTTTAGAGGACTATTTGCCTTCATCAACCAGGGATTTCTAGCAATTCTCCTTTACCTCATTTGATTTGTAAAATATTCCTAACTTTCTTGAAAGTAAGCAGACTCCTTACTTAATCATAAGTGTATTTTGATTTGTTATCAGTGCTAATAAAAATATATATACTTTTAGGATTATAATTCATAAGGTCATCCTCTAGGTGAGAGTATAGTTCAAGTATTTCCAATGAGTTCTGTTGTCTTTTCATATTCTTACTTATATTGACCTCTTTCAGTATAAATCTCTCCCTTCTTTCCTTTTCGTCATTACATACATGCTAAAATAACTTGGCGAGACTGAATTTTCTACTGTTGTTGAATGCATTCACACGGAGTGTGTTTGTATGTAGCGTTTTGGAACTACTTTTCTGGCACTTGCTGACTCCGGAGACCACCCGGGATTACTGAGATCATTCTCAATATTGGGTACATTTAAAGGTGGTGGGACTTTCATAGATCTAGGGGAGATTGAAAGACGCTAAAACTCCTAGAGTCACAAGTGGTCAGTAGACTTGGCTAAAAACAGTGAAGTACTTTGGGGTTTCATCAGTGTTATTGGTCACGTTCAGAGCAGTACTGTGGTTCTCTTTTGAAGGTTAGAATTGCCTTATACAAGAGTTTTAGTCAGTCTTTGATATTAAGAATCAAATCTCTGTAAATTTCATGTAACCAAGGAGATGTATTGTTACTTCAAGAGAAAGAGCATGGTGATGTGGCAAAGCTGTTTCCTTAAATCTGGCAGTAGCCGTGCTTCAGCAGCGGTGCCTGGGGTTCTCTGTCCCACGGCGACTGACACGGTGCTCAGGCCGTTTCGGTTAAGCATCTGCAGTGGTGTGTTGGTCAATGGTTGTCAGCCAGTGCTCAAGGCCAGGGTGGCTGGGGCTGCTCTGCGCGTGTGCCAGTTACCACCCTAGAAACACTGCCACTGTGGACATGCCAACCTAATAATACGCCTGGGAAGTGGAAGGTCAGTAAAGCAACATTGCGCAGTCTCCCCAACATACCGATAAAAGTCGATGTAAGTAGCCTCAGAAGCACAGGTAACAGCAAATGTCAAATATTGAGGAAGTCAAGAGTTTTGAGATTTTATTGCATTTGTTTTTAACATTCATTTCATGTAATGTACATAGTTAGGTATTCAATAATGGCTGTGATTTAACAGCTGGCTCACAAAGTGCCTGGAGTCTGATAGTCGGCTCCCTGAGTCAGTGTGAGCCAGCCTCAGTGCATCGCTGTGAATGGAGTGTGGCGCCGGTTTGTGCACCGCTGTGAATGGAGCGTGACAGTGGGTTGTGCACCGCTGTGAATGGAGCGTGACAGTGGGTTGTGTACCGCTGTGAATGGAGCATGACAGTGGGTTGTGCACCGCTGTGAATGGAGTGTGGCACCGGGTTGTGCACCGCTGTGAATGGAGCGTGACAGTGGGTTGTGCACCACTGTGAATGGAGTGTGATGCTGGGTTGTGCACCGCTATGAATGGAGTGTGACGCTGGGTTGTCCCACATGTGGTTTGTTTCTTTGATCATTGGCCTTGTCTTTGAAAATGCCGTTATTCTTTCTAGGTAATTTATATTATTTTACCATCATCATCAACATACACCATTATAATAAACTGTTTCCACATAAAGTGAGTTAAGTATATATGGTCACTGTCCCTCTGAAACTTAAAACCCAAGATAGATAGTATACTAGTCATGGAAAGAAGAGGTGTATTCAAAATGTAAACACCGAACAATAACTGAGTTAAATTTTCATATTTTCCCAAGCTTAGGGATGGAAAAGATTTTACTTCCATTCTGATTAATCCAGTAATGCCTTTGGTGGATTAAAATAGTATTTTCTTGAGCTTTACTGCTTTCTCTTTCAATTATTGTACAAATGAACTGTAGTGATTTCGGTGGGGGGGCATTTCTTTGCGTTCCAAACAGGAAATCAGTGTTAGTCAATTATACTCATATGTGCCAGATTAGCCTCAAAGCACAAGGAAAGCTCCAGTCTGCCCAGGATGGACTTCTGAGATGAGTGGGCAGATGTGAGGAATGTTTGGGGCTTATTAGCAAATAATGAAGGGAGCGGGTGTTTCCTTTACCCGGAGAAAAACGCTCAGCTGGCTGGTTAGAGGTGACAGGGAGTTGCCATCTTGCCACTTGACATGGCAGCGTGTGAATTTCTCTTGTTTCCAACAAAGGGTACTTGGTAGCAACCCAAGCTCTCTCCCAAGAGAGGTATTCTATAGAAAAGTCCAACCTTTTATATGATTATATTATTAAAGTACTTACTAAGTAAGTCTGGCCAGAAATGCATTTCTAGAACTCTATTTTAATATTTTTGCTTTCAGAACAATTACAAGCAGCAGTTAAATAATGTTTTTCTAACTTCATACTTAATATTCTTGTATTATAGCCAATGTGATAAATTATTTTTAGAGTTTACTGAAACAGGAGGTAATTCCTCCCCCTTACAGCACACTGTTTTCCTTTTTCTGAAGATAAGGACCCTATGTAATATATCCACCCTCTCAGTTTTGTCTTGCTGACCAAGAATTAAAAGTTAAGTCTGTGTTAACAAGTGTGATCGACACTTATTTCCTGGTCACTTGGCATGTTTGGTTTCTCTCTCTTTTGTCTCTGCACCATTATTTATAAGCAACTTGAAATCTTCTGATAGAAGGTAGGACATAACTCATAATCTCTTTAGTTTAGAGAGTCATTAATGGAGAAAGCATTAGTATTTGAGACGTCGCCATTGCCCTGCTGGGAAGTCTTGTTGGCTGTCTGGGATCCCAGGTGCTCTCCCCAGTCACGATTCTCTCTGCATCACTTCCTCTATTGGTGGGGTCCCAGGATTTGCAGCATGAAATGATTTCCCTGTTACCTTTGGAAACACGTGACATGGTTGAGTGGCTATGTTTAGAAATACTGTCACTTGGTATTATTTCACGGGGGTAATATGGCACAGCACAAATAGGGCAAGTATCATAGGGTAAAGATACTGTACTAAAAAGGGCAGTGGTGCCTCCCATCCCAACAGTGGGAGGGACATGGATCCCACCCAGAGAGTGCCGCCAGCATCTCGCAAACAGGCCAAGGAATAGAGTTTCACCACCCCCAAGATGGAGAAGCTGATTCAAAGATTAAGGTCAGTGGCCGCTCCTTCCTCTGAATTTCGCCACATGGGCCATTCATTTGAAACTGGAGAGTGTGGCACATAGTGAGTGAAGTGTTATGACCCTTTATTCTCATTGCCAGAATTCAGAAAGGCAGAGTGAGCATGACAGGGAAGCAGCATCCCAACATAATTAATATCCATTGCGGTACATGTCATGCAAGTCCGTGTGCGGCTGAGCAGGTCTGGGGCCTTCCATACAATCCCGTTCCTGGCTGACGGCTGTACTCAACATGCTGACATCGTTGGTGTGGTGGTTTCCAGTTTCTGGTCTCCTATATTCAAAGCCACACCCTGTGTTTTGAATAGACAGACGCCTCTGGCTAGATTATACTTAGATAAATTTGTGTTGTTTTTTGACCATACACATTTTAAACCATTTGTTAGATTAAGAAAATTATACTACTGAACGGTTTTAGCTTTCACAGGGAAACAAGCTGCTTTATATATATCATTAATAATTTAACAACTTACAAAGAGTTATAGCATGTGAGAGAACATTTCTCAATTAAAATATGGTTTTTCTATAAGAGTCAAGATATAACGTTCTGTTCTACTTTTTATTTAAATAGACTACTGAAATAAATTCCCACATCTTATTGATGAATAATTTTATTACCTGAAAGAAAATCTAATCAGTTCAAAAAACATTTTGCAACATGAGAGGCTAAATATGTCTCATTTTGCATGGTTCTTTTGTTATTGTATTACGTTTTTCTAATAAAGGAAAGTTATTAAAATAAATACTGCACGAGGAAAGTACACCTGTAAATAATACTGACTTACAGGAAAAATACATTAAACATGGGTACAAAGAAGAGAGCTTGAACTAATAGATTAAAATATGTTCACTTACAAAGAGACATCACTATTTCACTGATCTTGGTAGTTTCTTTGCCTTCCCTTCTTTGCAGAATAAATATATTTCACATTAGCATATGAGACATCTTACATTTCTGAAGTTTTTCAAATGAAATTTATTGCTGTATCAGTGTTTCTACAACAGAAGAGATTTTTTGGAAGAATGCCATTGGCCAAATGAGATAGGAGAAATGCTTTGTATAATTTAAAAACACATTTCTTTTGGTGACTAAAATGCTAAGGAGGCCATTTTAAAATTAATATAATTCTCTTGGGAAATACCATCACATTCATAGATACTGAAATGATCTCCAACATGTTCTATAAGAAATTCACTAAGTTTTGACTCATAAAAACTCCATGTTGGGTTGCATTTCTATTTGTATTTGCCTTTGTTAACTAGTTTTATTTACATTAAAAGAGATTTTCAGTTTCATCTCCATTGTACTACTTAAGAGTGAAGTCACCTGTTCGCATACTCATTTTGCAGAGTTGCAGATCCCTTGCATGAATCTATTTGTGCTTTGCATTTGTATTCATGAAGTTCTGCCTGGGTCTCTTGTTTCCCCTGAGGTTGGGAGTAGGATGGAATTTTTGTGTCTGTTGTTCTAAGAAAATAGTTTGAAGTGCTTATTATAGATTTCCTCTTTTATTGTTTATTCTTTATTTAAGAGTATATTGCATCATACTCTACTGATTTGTGAATCCTGTGTAATGTTTGAAGTCTCTCTTTCATCTCTCACAGGGCTTAGCACAATGTTTGGAGAAAGAGAGAGAAATAGAATTTGACTTGTAGATTTCTAAGTGCAACTGGGCCCATTAGGGCTGTAGAATTTGATGCAGGGTGAGATAGATTCTTAGGGGCCTTCTAGTCTCCTGACTGGCTGGACTGAAATTTTGAAAGTGCCCACTGAAATGGGGGTGCTAGGTGAGATGGGATAAGACTCTGGTCTCTGGATATTTGACTCCATAGAATCTAGGAAACAAAGAAGGTAGATTTGTCCACAGACCTCTGAGTTTACTGTTGGTGATCCTTTTATTCTTTTCATTACTGTTGAGTTTTCCTCATACTTTCCTCTAGTAATTGATGACATTAATTTTGATAATTAAAATTATTGTCTTAATTATTTGAATATGACTGTAATTCTGGTTCTTTCCTTATACCTTTTCCTGTCTGAATTTATGTTGTTTTAAGTATGTTTATTCTTTTTCTTTTTTTGTCTTTGCCTTTTTTTTTTTTTACCTTTTCCTTTGTTGTGGGTAGGCATTAATGTAGAACATAATGGTTCTGTGATTCTGCTTCATGCTTTCTTTTCTCTCCTTTTCTTTTCTTTTCTTTTGTTTTTTTTTATATCTTTGGCACTCTACTTGATTGTGTGTGTGAAATTAATGTTATGGAACATCACACCAAAAAGTGGTTAAAATGGTGAATTTTACGGTGTGTGTATTTTACCAGAATACAAAAAGATACTATCTTTCTGATAACACACTAAAAATGTTCTTTAGATTAATAGCTCCCAATATAGCACTTTGTAAATCTATTAGAGATAAAAACAGTAGAGTGCAATCCCAAGGACAAGGATTGCTGGCCACACACATCCTCACACACTGACTTCGCAGAAGAGCTGTTAGTTCTTCAAGCAGGTCAGGGAAGTTTTTCCCCAGCCTCCACTCTTTTCTCCTACATTACAAACTAATGCTTCTGTAAGTTTTCCCCACCAACTGCTCCCCATCCCCGCTGCCAATGCCACCTTGTGCTATTTCTATTATGGTCCCTAATGGCTGTTTTGGAGATATTTTGTCTGGAAATATATGTTTTGTTGGAGTATTATTTTTTGACATGTATATACATTCATGAAACTGTCACCACAGTCAAGGTAGTGGCCATATCTATTTTCCCAAATGTTTCCATGAGCGGTTTTATAATCCATCCCTCATACACTCATATCCCACACAAGACCTGCCTTCTATCTCTGTGGATTAGTTTGCATGTTCTAGATTTGTATATAAATGGAGGCATGCTGCCTGTCCTCTTTTGTGTTTGGCTTCTTTCACTCAGTGTAATTATTTTGAGATGTCCTGATATTGCAGTCTGCATAAGTAGTTTATTTCTTTAAATGGGTATACCACAATTTGTTTATTCACATGTTGATAGACATTTTTTTTTCAATTTTTGACTATTACATTTAAGGCTGCTATAAATATTTATATATAAATCTTTTTATGAACATATAGTTTTATTTCTCTTGGATAAATATCTAAGGGTAGAATGGCTGCATCCTATGATAAGTGTGTATTTCAGCTAACAAACTGTTTCCAGAAGTGGTTGTACAATTTTATATTTCTACCAGTATTGTATTAGTTGATCTACATCTTCATCAACATTTAATATGGTTAAGGTTTTTCATTTTAGTCATTTTAATAGATATAGATTATAACTTGTGTTTCTGTTGTAACTAAAGATACAAGTTTTTCTTTATGTGTGTTTTTGCTATTTATATATCATATTTGATGAGAAAGTCTGTTTAAAGTGTTTACCCACTTATTTCGTTGGGTTGTTTTCTTATTGAGTTTTGATTGCGTCTGGGTAAAAGTCTTTATCTGATATATGGTTTGATTATACTTCAGTCTGTGGCTTGCATTTTCATTCTTTTGAAAATACAGGAAGAAGTTTTGATTTTCATGACATTCAATTGATCAATTGATTGTTTTATGGGTCATGCTTTTGATGTCATAGTAAAGAAACCTTGCCTAATTCCAAGTTGCAAAATTTCTTTTTCTATAAGTTTTATAGTTGTAGGTTTTACATTCAGGCCTGCGATTCATTCTGAGTTGGTTTTTGTATAATGGGTGAGATGTCCATCCTAGCTCACTTTTTTGCTCCTGTATGTCCAGTTTTTTCAGTACCACTTTTTAAGGAGACTATGCTCTCTGCACTGTATTGCCTTTGTACTTTTTTTGAAAATCCGATGTCCATATGTGTGTGGGTTTATTTCTGAACTCAGCTATCTTGATTACTGTAATTGTATAATAATATTAGTCTTGAAATTAGTGTTAACCCTCAGGCTTTGTTCCTTTTTTCAAAATTGTTTTGATTATTCTATATCCTTGCAATTTTTATAAAAGGTATATGTTGCCATTTATTAATTTTTTCTTTACTTTCCTCAGAAATCTCTTTTCATTTAGTATATAGATATTTCACATCACTTACCTGATTTATATCAGTTTTTCATAATTTTAAATTCTATTGTAAGTCATATTGCTTTTTTAATTCCAATTTTTAACTTTTTTGTTGCTAAAACATAGAAATACAATTGATTTTTATATTGATCTTGTATCCTAGAACTTTCCTCAACTCATTCATTAGTTATATATTTTTCTATTGGATTTTTTGTATGGATTGTCTTGTCCGCTGTGAATAAAGAAATGTATTTTTTCCTTTCTGCACTTGAGTATCTTTTATTTCTTTTGCTTAGCCTTATTTTGTTGACTAGAACCTTCAGTTCAGCATTGAATAGGTGAGAGTAAATATACTTGTATCTCATCTTAGAGGGAAAGTATTTAATCTTTCATCAAGTAAAATATTAGCTTTCTCATAGAAGAAAAAGTAGGCTTTCTCATAGATGCTATTTTTCTGGTTGAGGAATTGTATTTTATACTTTTAGTTTGCTGAGCAGTGGTTTGGTTTTGTTTGGTTTTGTTACTTTAAAGAGCAGGATTGATGTCAGATGTGTCAAATGCTTTTTCTGCTCCTGTTGAGATTGCCATATGGCTTTTATTTTTTAATTTTGTTAATATGGCGAATTATATCGATTAATTTTCAAATGTTAAACTATTCTTGAATACACATAGATATGTACTAAGTTCAACTTGGTCATGCTGTATTTTATATATTATTGAATTTGATTCGCTAGAATTTTGCTCCAAATTGTGGCATCTGTTTCCATAGTTTTCTGTTTCCATGATGGCCCTGTGCGGTTGTCACTGTAACACGGGCCTCATAAAGTGAGTCGTGAAGTATCCTCTCCTTTTCATTTCTTGGAAGACTTCAAGTAGAATTAACACTATTTCTTCCTTTGTTGTTTGGGCCTGAAGTTTTCTTTGTGGGGATGTTTTAAAATAAAGATACATATTTTTTACTAGATATGAGATTATTCAAGGTTATCTATATCTTTCTGAGTGAACTTTGATAGTTTGTGCTTTTCAAGAAATTTTTGCACTTAATATAAATTGTTAAATTTATTGGCATTGTTTTTATAACATTCTCTTACTATAATTTTATTATCTATAGACTGTGTTATGATATTATCTATGTCATTCCTGTTGTTGTTCATTTTTTAAACATTTCTCTTCATTTTTAACATGATTAGTTTGCCAAGAGGATTTTCCTTTTTTTAATATATCAAAGAATCAGCTTTCATTTAATTAACTTTCTCTATTTTTTTCTGCTTCTCTCATCTTTATTATTTTCATTTTGCTGCTTAGTTCTCAATTAATTTCCTTCTATTTTTCTATTTCTTTAAGTTTGAAGCTGAGATCACTGATTTTTAGTTCTTTTCTCTTTTTTAATATATGCATTTATTTAGTCTTAATTCCCCCTATGAATTGCTTTAACAGCATCCTGCATCTTTTGATATGCTGTGTTTTAATTTTCACTCCATTCAAAGTACTTTCTAATGATATATAATTATATGTAAATAAAAAAACTCATACAACTTAATAGCATTGAATAGACATTTTCCCAAAGAAAATGTACGAAAGGCCAACAGGTACAGGACAGAATGGTCAGGATCGCTCATTATTTGGGAAATGTAAAAGCCACAATGAGGTTTGATGTCACACTTACTATAATGGCTGCCATAAAAAAGACGAGGGAGCAAATATCGGCAAGGGTGTAGAGAAATAGGAACCCCTGTGCACCGATGGTGGGATCGTAAATTGGTGCAACCGCTATTAAAAGAAATATGGATGTTTCTCAAAAAAATAGAACTACTATATGATCCACCAATTCTACTACTGGGAATTTAATTAAAGGTAACAAAAATACTAACAAAAAGGAGTCTGCATCCTCATGTTCACAGCAGCATTATTCGCAATAGCCAATGTATAGAAACCACCTGTGCTCACTGACGGATGAATGGGTAAAAAAGTTTTGAGATAAACACACCCACACAGAGAAATATTATTTAGCCATAAAAGTGAGGAAATCCTACCACTTGGGATGCCATGGATGGACCTTGAAGGCATTATGCTAAGTGACATAAGTTAGAAAAAGACATATGAGGTCTATCCAGAAAAAGTCCAACCATTGTTAATATAACGAGAGCAGTTTGTTCAACATTGATATAACCTGGCAGCCGAGGAGAGTGGACAGGAATGCACATGCGTGAGCAATGACAACTTCACGGTGCTGGTCAGTGGGGGCGGTAGACGCCGTTGAGTGAGCATGTGTACTGCCTGGTCGTCACATTCAAAATGATTGAGTGAGTAAAGCAATGAATCTGCATCACATTTTGCATTAAGCTTGAACATTCCTCTGCAGGAACTATTTGGATTCAGAAGGCCGTAGCTATGGGCAGCTGGTGATTGGCAGCTTCATCACAACAATGTGCCCACTCATGTATCATGTTTAATGCAGAGTTTTTTGGTGAAACATCAAATCACCCAGGTGACTCAGCACCCCCACAGCCCAGATTTGGTGCCCTGCAACTTCTGGCTTTTCCCAATACTAAAATCACCTTTGAAAGGGAAGAGATTTCAAACTGCTGATGAGATTCAGGAAAATATGATGGGGCAGCTGATGGCAATTGGGAGAACTGTGTGAGGGCCCAAGGTGCCTACTTTGAAGGGGACTGAGGCATCATTGTCCTATGTACAGTGTTTCTTGTATCTTGTATCTTCTTCAATAAATGTCTCTTTTTCATATTACATGGCTGGATACCTTCTGGACAGACCTTGTGTATCATATGAAGGTGGCAATCACCATTGATCGTAGCTGCAGCCTTCTGAATCAACTGAATAATTTTGGCGAAGGAATGTTCAAGCTTAATGCAAAATTGATGCAGATTCGTTGCTCTACTCACTCAGTCATTTTGAATGCAATAGCCACACAGTACACATGGTCACTCAACCATGTCTACCGCTCACAAACCTATTGTATTAATCATTTTGTTTCATAGTATATGGAAGTGGAGCCATTGTTCTGTACACCGTCAACTTATGCAGGTGGTGTATGCCAATTACCTACCAGTATTTCTCAATAAAAGTGGAAAAAATAAATTACGTTTCTTGCAGATAACAAAATTGTTAGGGGGGACCACATAAGTGCTCAGTCTAGGTCTAACTATTCCCCACGACGGAGTCTTGAACCTTCTTTGTACTGTGCCCTGTTTCTGGTGAATTTTGAGGTGGTTCAGTCTGCATGCTGGAAAGAAGCACTATCATTGGCCTTGTGTGTGGGCTAGCACTGTTATTTCTAATCCTTTCAGGTTGTTTCCTAATAGGCGTGTGTTGATCGGCACTCAGCCGGATATTTGACAGAGGCCTTCTGCAGATCTCTGGAGTCACTTCTTTACACAGCTCCCTTGTCTTCCCTATGACTTCTGTTTGCCTGGGACTCCTCGGTTTCTCAGCTTCATCTTCTGAAAAGGAGGTCTGCTGGGTTTCCCAGGGATGCATCCCCCTGGTCTTTAGCTTGGGAAGTGGTTGAGGACAGTGAACTGAAGCAATCGTTAGGTTCACCATAATTGTTTCCTATGTATCAGGTTTTCTTTGTTGCCTGGTGATTAAATTGCAAATTGCTGTTTTGTATATTTTGTCTTTTTTTTTTAATTGTTTCAGGCAAGCAGATTAAATACCTAGTCCGTGTTAGTTAATATTGGCTGGAGCAGAAGTCTACTTGGAGTATTTTTTAAGGATGAAATTGGCATAAAGGTTACTCCAAAATTATCTATTTATATTGATCAGTGAAGGCACATGCTAATGGCATAAGCTCCTTACTGCTAAGAATAATTTCACCAGACAGATATGCATGTGCTTTAGCATTCACCAGCCATTTGGACGCATTGTGTAACAACTTATTCTGCAAAGGCTCTCAAGTGATTATGAATCCAAAAATATAGTAACAAGAATAAACTAGTAGTTCTTCCCTAAGTAAGAGAACAAGGGGTAAAAGGAATTGAATTTATAGCCTGACTTCCATTTAAGAAATGCATGACCTTGGGAGTATTATGTATCTTTTACCTAGAATCATCAGTTCTCCCAGGACTAAGTGGAAATGTTGGTTTAATCAGCTTATGAGTACAAATGAAAGTAGATATTAATTATTCACATGGAGGTCTCATTTGGAAGATACATTTGTTAATGCAAGCTGTTTCTTTTTAAAATAAGGTTTATAAAAAATATTGACCTTTTTAGAAATTTAGAATACAGTGAAGTACTGTTTTTGTATTTATCTGATTGTACTGATGTAGTTTCAATGATTTTTGTGGGATGATCATATAGTAATTACAATTTTAAGTAGTTCATATGTCTCAAAATGTTATCATTGCATATATTAATGCTATTCTAAATGCAGTTTTAAGAAGAAATATGAGGAAAATTATTAAATAATTATCAGACTGAAGTTGAGTTAATAGGTGTGACATCCAATTATAACTTGCCCCCAGAGAAATATCAAGTGAAGGTTGAACATTTCAGCCTCAACTAAAACCCTTGCTTGTGTTAACTTAGACTTGGTATGATTCATAAGGACAAAGGAAACCTTTGGTAGTATCTCTTGCTATCAGTGCCTTGATATAAGTTGTCTTATGTATGTGGATTGACCAATCAATTGGAAAATCACTCTTTTATTTAAAACTCTTGCTCTTTTCATCGGAGAATATGCAAAAGTACGTTTAGGACTTGTTAAAATTGAATAAGCTATAGTGAAAGGTTATATAAATAAGCAAAGAGAAAGGCTAGAATGATCCACTGGTAGTGAACTCCAATTGGAGACATCAGTATGAATGCATAGTTAGCTTAATACAGATGGAGATAGTATTCCTGTACACACACGCATATAGACAGACATGCATGTGTGCATAGTTACATATGTAATATTGGTTATTATGCCTATGTCGTTTCTTTGCTTTGGAGGATGAGGGTGCCTAGAGGCAACACACCAGTAGCAGCCAGCACTCCTAACACCCACATTTTGGTTTCTAATGACACATTTGAATTAAAAAAAGCGAAGGGTTCTTAGAAAATGACTGATTTTAAGCCTAGAACGAGAAATATACAAGAGAGCCTGAATCATCTTGTAGTGCCAGAAAGGCAATAAAGTTTTTGGAGTGCTCAAACAATCCCCCAATGATAAAGGCACGTCCGATGGCTACAGGGGTGAATGCGACTCCCAAAGGCCAGATGTGGAACAATATGGACCGCTGTATAAAAAGTGGGTTGTGGGAATATAGCCCACAGTGAAAAGTAAATATCCACAAGTCCGTACTAATACAAATGAATTAGTAAGTAAGTAAAGTAATAAGTAAGTAAATAAATAAAGTAGAAATACAATCTCCTGTGCATAATTCCAAATAATTTATGTGGATACTCTGTCCTCAAGAGGCTAAAGAATAAATCATTACATCTTAATGTGGGCTCTGTGTAATGACTTCCTTCTAAAGAGTACAATATGCAAATGGGGAAAAAGAGTAAACTTACAGTAGAGAAAACTGGTAAGTACTATTAGCCAGGTGGTCCAGATTAGCAGTGGTAAGTCATGTTGATAGCACATGCCCTTGATATGATGTGATGAGGATATCACTTTACCTCTGGTCTTCTTTCCAAAAATCCATAAACCTGGTCTAATCATAAGCAAGCCTTCAGAAGAATCCAGAATAGTGAGCATTCTATAAAACACCTGACCAGTACTCCTTAAAGCTGTCAAGGTCATCAAAAACAAAGAATGTCTGATAAATTGTCATAACCAAGAAGAACCTAGGGAAACATGAAATTAACCGCAATCCTGGGCATCCTGGAGTAGAAATAAGACTTCAGGAGGTAAAAACAAAGAAAACAGGAATGAAGTATACACTTTTGTTAATATATCAATATGAGTCCATTAAATGTACTGTATTAATGCAAAATGGTAATAACAAGGGAAACTGGGTGTAAGGTATAAGGGACTCTATCCTCTCTTCATGGCGTTTTTGTAAATCTAAGTCTATTCTAAATTTTTAGAACTATTTAAAAACGTTAACTTATTTTAGCCTTGTTTTAGCAGTTAATGAGTTTGTAATGAAAGGAAATATAAGCAGTCTACAAATAGACTTTATTATTCAAATCAAATCAATTTATTTCAATGGATTTTTTTATCTATCTGTATGATAAATATCTTTCTTAAGTTGTTGCACAATTTGCTCCCAGTAATGTTGGGCTGAAGGCAACACCCCTACTTTCTTTATTGATGGTACTGAGTAAATACGGAGTGAGAAGAAATGAGGAAAACAGATTTAGCTCATCAAATGTTGTTTCATGCTGTGTAACATGGAACATATTTTTCCTGCTAACTTCCTTGACTGAGAACAAAATATTTAAGCCCTTGGGTTGCCTTTTAGGGAAGCATTCTGCCACAATGGAACTACCATTTGAAACAGTTTTTGCAAACAGGAGCTTTCTTCATTTGTAAGGTTGAAGTATTAATTACCCCAGATTAATAAACTCTTCAACTTCATCCCCTTTCAGCATGGGTTTGGAATCCCATCTCTTAAAGGAATGGGAGTTACCAGTTTTTAAAGTTTCAGTGCATTCCAGTTTGTTTCTTATTTCCCACAGCAAGCGTTCCCTGTAGTTTTAACCTCTGTTCTTGGGCTACAAAATATGTACTTTGCATGTTTACTATGAGACATTCAATTATCTGGTGCCCTTATTTTATCCGATCAGTGTCAGTTTGTAAAGATTACTGGTGTCTGTGAAGAGTAAGGACCAAGAAAGGAGATGTGTCATGGCGAAATGCTTAGGAATTATTGTGGAATGTGTTGAGCATCATTTATATACAACGTGGAGCATGGTAGATGCAGAGATAAGAGAGAGCAGTTCTACCTTCATGGACCTTACAGTCTAGTGTATACATACACCACTATAATTAACCCAGGAAAAGCAATAGTGTGAGCCAGGGTATACTGCTTGCTGAGATGCTCTGGATGCTTACTGAGAACTTTTGTTCTCCTTGTCACTAATGCTTATTTCCTTATTATTATCAGGAAAAAGTAAAGAACTGCAGTGGGGAGAGCAAGAATTAAAAAGGAGAAATCATGAAAATGAAAAAGATAAAGAGGAGGAAATAAGTTAGGAATGGGAACTTAGATGATAAAAAAAGATGACTGTACAAATTTGAGCTCCAAACAGAAGCATTATGAGCCAAATCTGCGTGCAATTTCAAGGCATTACCATCTGTCCTTTTTCTCCCCAAACCTACCCTCCACCCTTTTTCACTCTGCTCGTGCACAAGGAGGCCAACTTGTCTAGATCCCGTCTCTCAATTGCACTGGTGTCTGGCTAATGAAGAACTAGAAAGAAACGGGAGTGAGGAAGAAAGAGAAGTTAAGGCTTTGTTTTTCCCCCCACCTCTCGCTCCCTTCTTCAGGGGTTCCCTTAGGCTGATTGCATTACTCTATCAAAGATGGTGGTCATGTAAAGTAGCTCGTTCCCCAACACTCTCATTCAAATCTTGGAGCTCATTCCTCTTGCTCCTTCAGGCTCAGGCGTGCTAATAGCCCAGGAATTACTAGCTCTGGAGTACTGACTCTTATCTTGAAGTTTCTCTACACCTGCTGGCACATTTGTACATAGCCCTTGTCTTACATTCTTCTTGAATTTTCCTTATTCGAGTGAATCATAGGTTTCCTAACTGGCATATTCAGAAAATCAGAGCTATAAGATGCTTGTCATCATGTGCCTTCTTCCCACTTCATTCTATAAATGACAAAAATGAGGCCAGAAGAAGTTCGGCTTTTCATAAGTATGTAAGTTAATGGTAATGATTGGTCTAGAATGTATGCATGCCAATTTCTACTCTCCCTAGTTCTCATTTCCCATCTGCTTTGAAATTATGGAAATATATTACAATTTTATTTACAAATCCAAGGCTTCTGGTAACTGAAGCAATGAACATTCCAGCATTCAGCTTCTGAGCATGTGGGAGTAAACGAAGACCACCCAAATGGTCGGAACAGAGGCTGTTTATTCAGGGCTTGCTATAGCGAGTGAGTCCACCACTGTGACTTTTGTCTGGCAGAGACTCCAAGGCAGGGGGGGAAGTGGAAAAGCTGTAATGTGGAAAAAATAAAGTTCCATGTATGCTCTGATTGGAGGTTGTTGGCATGGTGAAGCTGGAGGCGGGGTCAGCAAGAGTGAGATATCTGATTTGGTTGGTTTGGAAGCGTATTTGGTTTTCTCTTCCTGTTGCTGAATTAGAAGCAGGGGAAAAATAAATAGGGTAACTGATTGTCACTGTCCAAATCCTGACTATTCTGGGGTGGTAACTGCGGAGTCTGTGGGTCACAGTTTTATTGTCATATATGATCCTGCTATTATCTATTAGTGTAATCAGTCTCTTGAGCGTGAATGCAACTGATTTGTTCTTAGGCTTTCTTATTCGTCATCTGAAGGCACTGGGGCCACTGAGTAGCAGACAAACTATAGTAGCGGTTTAACTCTGGATTGCTCCAGGGAACAGTTCAGCAAATCTAGGAGGAGAAAGTGTGGCCCTCTGGAGGATGGTGGAAGAGAAAAACAAATCTGACATACCATACAGCAGTTCTGTAGACAGCCTGCTGGACTGAGGCAAATAGGAATAACACTTGCAGTATTTGGAGTCACACATGTTTATGCCTTAGGGATGTGGTTTTAGAGTAGCTGTTTTTTTTTTTTGTTGTTTTTTTTGTTTTTGGCATAGGAACTTTGTCAGTCATTAATGTGGCCAGGATACAACCTTGTCAGCTCCTTTGTTATATGGGTGGCAGCAAAATTTCTCATGAGAGCCAAGCAGAGAAAACTTCAATCTCATCCGAGAATCTGGAGTTGGGGAGTGGCAACCATGTGTGACTCAAGAATGAAGTGTAGACTAAATCATAAATCCTACACTCTCATATCATTTCCTGACAATTATCCACTGCAGCTGGTATGAACTTCAACCATATACTCGAAAAAGGCCCTGACTCCACCCAATCCATATCCAGATGAGGGTACAGAATATAGCTCTTAGGAGTGTGGTATCATTTTATTTGTTCTCGACTGCTGCTCTACCTAGTTTTTTAGTTGTTTTCGTTGTTGAATCACTTCCTTCTTTCACAGCATCTTGCAAACCTTAGAGTGAGACTGGCTGCATAATCAAGTCATGGTGCTAACTCCTTCTTAGACTCACTCCCACTGCACTGCCCTTCCCAAAGTCTACGTCGGTTTTTCGTTTTTTGTTTTGTTTTGTTTTGTTTTGTTTTGTTTTGTTTTACTTTTAAAGAAATTCCAGACATTCCAAGTCAAGTGAGAAATTTAATTATGGGAAAAAGAAGATGAAAGGAGCCTCTGAAATTACATTTCATAAAATGACGGTAGTCTTGAAGGACATTATCAGATGGGAACAAAAGAATCTGACCCTAACCTTTCCTGACACATACCAGGCCTTTTGGCTGAAACTGCTGTACCTCCATCGCGGGGCGACTTGCCCTTGCAGAGAAGCGGGAGTGCTGGTCTGCCTTGGCACTGATACTCCATGTGAACTCCTGCTTTAGTGTAGGTCCCACCGCAGCCACTCTTCTCCAGCAGTTGGCAGAAGTGCAGATTTTAGCTGTCAAAGTGGAGTGATCTGGGTCTTACTTCCATTCCTGGCATGAGTGAGTTCCAGGCATTGACCTCTGAGCCCCTAAGAGCAAAAATTGAGTTTTATTTTTTACATATCTTGGGAGTGGTACCATAGCAATTTACAAAAGAGTGTTTTCAGACGTTTATTGTCAAAGGTTACCTGTTATAGCTATGATATAAAAAACTGTTAAAATATTGATAGATAGTATTACCTTTCCCTTGGAAATAGGTTTTTTAAAATTTATCAATCCATGTGCACATACAACATGAGGAAAATACCCGTTTAGAAAAATTAAGATGTCTTTCTTTTTGCCTTTGTTTTCTTGAAAGTCCTATTTCCATCCCTTTTGGTTGTTGTCATATAATGTGAGATTCATGGAGTTTTCTACTGATTGATCTTCTGTGGAAGTAAAAAAAAACCTCGACAAATGAGTCATTATTTATATAAAATTTGAATTAAGCAGTGATTCATATTCGTAGTTGTTGAAATGTTGTGTATTCAACTCATGCTGGCAACCCAGCCTTGGCAATGTCGTGCCTTACACATTCATAGGTTTGTGTGAATCAGTGCGGTGGTAGAAATGCATTAAATTACTGTACATAGGGAGCTTTTGATATGAGGGAAAAAAGCTGGTGACAGAGGTGAGGAACTATTCGTGTATTTCATAGAAATATTAATTTAATTGGTTTCCTTTAAGACTTTTGTAAGAATGGCAGTGATAGTTAATAGAAGTAGGAAGAGAGTTCATGCTTAGTTAAAGAGATATGGCCTTCTCTTTTGTTAATGAATAACTTCAAAGCTGAAATTTGCATTAAGAACATTAATGTGATAATTTTAAAAGTACCCATTAGTCTGGCATTTTTAGGATAACAAAACTAAATTCTCATGAAGTTGAGACATGTGGAAGAACAGTGGTAGATATTAGGCAAAAAAAAAAAATAATCTGATCACAATAAAAATGTGCTTTTGCTTGAAAAATCTGTCAGAAGGAATTCCAAGTATTTAAAAAATGCATGTTAAATGTGCTTTGCTACAGTTTTGAAATAGGTTAAAATTATATGCAAATTAATGCAAATCATGTGGCTTGAAGATTAAGTTTTGAAGTGCTATCTTCATTCCCTGGAGTAAATGGCTGTTGAAGAATGGATGTATAAATATCTGACTGGCTGGCTGGTGGGCTGAATGAAAGAATGAATGAATCCTTTTTTTCACTTTGAAACCTGGTAAATTTTCTTCTATGCCAGATGGCCATTTTTTTTTTTTTTTTATCATACTCAAAGTAGAGTCTAGGATGTGGGAAGTTACAACCCCAAGTTTAACCTAGTCAGACTAGTTCAACCCTGGGAAGACTGTTTCCCCAGAATGGTGTTGGTCCAGCATAGACTTCCTCAGCTGGGGAGCATCCGAGCCCCAGGGATCATTTTCTTAGGACTCGCCCATTCAGTACATGTCTATTGGGCACCCACTGGAAGCCAGACATTGTTTAGACAGGCTCCTCTCCTCTTGTCTCCAAAATTAGATACCTCACCATTGATCTCTACACAGCATTTAGAGATCATCCGCTCTTGCTGGAAATTTCCTCTTTCCTTGGACTCTGCCAGATTTCGTTTTCCTGGCTTGCCTTCTACTCCTATGAAATTTGCTTCATTTTCAAGCTCCTTTTCCATCCTTGCCTTGGGAGTTCCCTGAGGCTCCATTTTTGCCCTCTGTTCTTTCTCTGCTCTGGTGATTCTTAACCCTGGCTGCGATCACAGCCTCTGGGGTGAGGCCCCAAGCATGGACACATTTTAAAAGCTCCATAAGTGATTCTGATGCACAGCTAGAGTTGAGAGCTATTTTTGATACTATAATCCAGGGAATTGTCTGTGTGTCAGGACTTCACTTTTGTCTTTCCTGATTAGAGTTATACCAGTATCTGCTTTCGCTTAAGTGCTTGTTCCGGGCCAAGGTGATATTTCAGTTTAGAAATGCCACTTTTCTGCTTTATCTCCAAAATATCTTTACCACGTGATTTATCTTTATTTTTAATTCCAATTCAAAATTGTTCATCTTTGGCTTTCCTTCCTTCTTCTAGTCAGTATCTTTAGCACACTATGACCCAACTGACAGAGCAGGCTAGGGAGCTACTCATTTACCCAGATGCTGTTGGCTCTCTGTTGACTGCAGTGCCAAATTGAAAATGCTTACCATGGAGGAGAAAGCTTGAAACATCTGGACCCAGGCCCACAGCTTGTCTTCCTCGTAGAATGCCTATTTAGCTTTTTGTAGGCTGACCTGTTGCATCCCCACCTTCTACACAAAACCTTCCTTGGTGTCTCCAAATGATGGCTGCCTTTCCTTCCCTAGTCTTAGTATAGTACAGTGCACTAAAGCATGAAACTCCTTTTACTACGTTTGGCTATTGCCTAGACAAAATCCTAACTGATCTGGTCCTGGAACCTAACTCCGAATGTATACTTCCTTTTGTTCAGCAGAGACATTCTTTGATGCATTAGAAAAGGTGACCGCACCTGGGTTAGGTGTTGCAGCAGCAGTGTGTAAGGAATGGGAATGTTAGAGGCAGAAAAGGCGTATCTCAAAGTATTTTTCTACAAATTCCTAGTCAACCAACACTGATTGGATGGCTTTGTGTGCTAGGAACTTATTTTACCCTTATGTAAAATAAAGTAGTATCATCTCAATTAGAAGATGAGAAACTGAGGCCCAACGATAGAAATCCACCTTCTTCATGTTATGAGCACGGCGGGGATTCCAGTTTGGGTGTTCAGAGTACCAACCTGGTGCTTTGTCTCTTGAAGCCAAGTTAGTAAGTTCTTTGGTGGGGGGCAGGGATTGCACATTTTTACTTTATTAACATTTTTTCCTGAAACTCAGTGAATAATATGATAGGTAGTTACTAAATAAAGAAAAGGTGAGAAGGGTCAGAGGGTAAGCTGGGTTTTCCAGGTCACCTTCCCAAAGTCCTTTTAAATTCAGTCCCAAGCAGAAGGGCTGCCGCTGGAGGAGCAGCAGCTTCTGCATCGGATTGCTGGAGTTGTTTAAATAATACCTTGTTTTGGGTATGATGCTAAACAGGTTCTAAAATTATCTTGCATATGAGTTTTCTAAGAAACTATTTTAATGAACATGGATTCTAACTCTGCCATTTTTATTTGAGACTTAGATTAATGAGCATTTCAAGTCCATGTGACAAAGTTTACTTCCTTCAAAAGGAGGGATCAGTCTTCCAACCACTGTCTCTGAAATGGGAAATGAGGCAGGTGTCCTACAATAGCTGTTGTCCAGCTGGCAGTGAGTCTCAGGGCACAGGAGACTGTGGACACCTCCCATCCTCTGTAGCTGCAGAGAAGGGAGGTGGGCATTTCCCTGGGACAATGCTGTCCCCCTAGGTCTCTGTTATATGTGTGAAATGTATTTCCTATTCAGGATTTGGTGAGCCAGTGGAGTTTAGAATGAAGAATTCAAGCTATCTTTGCTGGGATATACTTATAATACTTTAAAAATAACTAACTACTTTTATAATCTAAGTAACTGAGTAAATTGAGTTCTTATACTTAACATTTAAATTATTAATTGAATAGATTATAGGCTTTAGCTATCAAGGTATAAGCAAATTCTGTTGTCTGAACTCTCCTTCATTCCACAAATTTACCCCAATAGCTTTGTCTTCTTAGATGCTATGTAATTGAAAAATTTTACTTGAACTTTGCTATGAATAGAAAAATTAGGAGTAGGAAACCGTACTTCAAAGAGAAATGTAATTTTACTCTTTGAGCGACGGAGGCTGAGATCAAAAGCATTTGAGAGGTGACCTGGGTGGCCATTACAAGTAATTGGAAAAGAAGTGCAATTTCTTATTATTGCATCTAAAAAACGAGGACAACATTCTTTAAATATCACATTTATATAAAGACTTGCACCAACTCAATCCACATGCTTAATTGAAAGCTACTAGAAAGACATTTCATTGTTTTCATAACTGCGTTCAGAAATAAAACTGCTCTTATTTAAGCATCACGTAGCAGAAATATTAAAATCAAGTCTAGAGGAGAGGAAAAGTAAAAGAAAATGGTGGTGTGCCAAAGATGCCTGAGAACAGAATTTGGTTACAATGAGAGGGAGACACATTTTTCTGCACCCAAACCAAATCCACTGAATTGACTTGGCTTATTTTTGTACGTTTGGCAGCTACAGAATGGATTGCTTTTCAGACAGAAGCCTTCTCACTGTAGAGGCTCATTTCATAGTTCCTACTTTGTAGCCGCGGGGCCTTCCTATGTAAGAGGAGGCTACGCCAATCAACAGGGGTATATGGATTCTGTGAAAGAAGCTTCCAGAATGTTTTCTGCTACCGGATAAATAAATTGTATTGAATAGAACCGGTTACACTGGCTCTGTGGACTCCTGGGTATATGTAGATGCTAATTTGGAGAGCTGTGAGTCGAGTGTCCCATTATCATTTCAATGGTCTTAAATATTAGTAATTATATTCTGCACTGTCTGAATGATGTTTTAAAATCGTACTTCCACAGGACTCAGTGTCCTTGCTTGCTTTCACGTTTGGAGTTCATTCAGTGGTAGTTGATTTTTTTTTTTCTGTATGGACAAAAATTAAACAGCCATTCAAATATAGAAAGTGAGGGAATATTGAATCATCTCATGGCACACACGTTGTCAGCATATATACTGTGTTCATGTTGGAAGGAGGTGAATTTCATAGGAGGCAAGAATGGACATGTCACATGAGAACAGCCAGAACGGAAGCATTAGGGGTGTGCTGTGGAGGCGCAGTGGAGGTGACAGAAGGCTGGTGAGGGAGATGAGGTGAGAGTAACCTGCAGGACAGAGTGGGTTCCAGGCTGTGGCTGGTGCACTGGGGCTGAAGCTTGAGGAACCACTGAGGGTCTCAGGTGGTCAGACAGGGCAGTGACACAGCACAGACACACTGTAGAAGGCCCCCCCCCCCACACCCCCAGGTAGTGCGTTTTCTTTTCAGTAACGTTTCCAAGTGGTAGTTATTAGTTGTCTTTAAAAGAAAAATAACTCTTACTTATATAGCCAAGCATGCTGGGCACTGTAAAGAGAAAATGGAAAACGAACGCCTGGTCCCTATCATTAGAGAACTAATCTGCTTTAACACAGAAGTGCTGCACAGAGCTAAGTTAGCATTAATGCGAGAGTAAAAGAAAAAGCATTGTTCTAAGCAGGCAATTAAAGTTACAGAGGAAGATTTATTGCACTGAAAATGCCCTCAAATTCTAGCTTATTACGTAACAATGCTTTCATTTATCATGAAAAACGGTGAGTATGTAGTGCACGCCCTATTGTGGTTTGATCATCAGGAATTTCATAGTCACATAAATGGAGACCATGTTATAGATAAATCTTGATGAGTCCAAGTATTCAGCATTAGAAACCCTTGATATTCACTGACATTTTTGAATGTTACCGCTCAGGGAGATTTGAGATCACCCTCCCTTTGTCTTCCACAGCTGGGGGAAAGGCGAAAAGACGCGTGAGTAGTCAGCCCCGTGATTCTTAGCGGCTTAACAGAGCTTGTGCACTAAATCAGCACTGTTTCAGACCGGTGTTGGAAGTGGTTTAATTTAACCAAAGACATATATCAACTTACATCCTCTATGTGCTTAAACCTTTTAATGTCATAAATTTACCCGCAAGAAAATCCAGGGTCTTTATTTAGCGTGGCCCTCAGCCCTGAGTGTCCTGGCTGCTCTACCTCTCCAGATCCATCCCCTTTGCTTCTCTCTGTTCCTTGCCCAGCCACAGAAGCTGCCTTTTCCTGCCTCCAGCCTCACCATCTCCCACATCAGGAATGTTCCACCTGCTTCAACCCAGTCCCCACTCTGCCCCCTTTGATGGCATTCTTTCTGCTCTCATCTGAAGTACGAATCCTGTGAAGCAGCTGCATTACAATGGCACTGGACAGAATACCTATAAGTGAAGGTACAATGAAACACACCTGGCCATTGCTAAAGCATGAGTTGAAATATAAAAATAATATTAAAATTATTTTGAATAGCATGTATATATTTATTATTATCTTCACTAGGAGAGCAAAACAGTTCGTTAAGAGGAATGCATTTCCGCTCTGGAGAGGCATTTTGACGATTTATAGACTGGAGCCGGAAAAAGGAAAATAAGAGCAAAAGCTTAAAACACAGGGAAAGAGGAAATTTCTCCTACCCCATCCTCCTCCCACAGTTCGGCAGCAGAGTGTTTATTAGACGAAAAGTGATCAAATCACTTTTCCTGTGTCAGCGTGGGCTGAAAAAGACACCTGCATTTCATGAATTGATGAGTAATTGTTTTTAGTTCTGATTCTAAGTACCCTGTTGATTGCCATCGTTGATGTGGCTGAAAAAGCACTAGGTTTAGAGCTAGAACACCTGCGTTTAAGTTCTGGCATCACCACTTACCTTATATATTAAACTTGGGACAAGTCACTTAACCTCAACCAGGGTGATTTTACAATGTTTATGAAATGGTACCCTGCAGGAGCATTGCATGTATCAAATAAGATAATTACAGGAAAGCTCTGGAGATTTCTATGCAGCACTAAAATGAGCTCTTTAGAGTAGCTATGTATTTGTCTCTAAGTAAGGCACTTTGTGCAGATGAGGGGGCCACACCCTGTCCCCACTCTGGACGAACTTATATTCTACTTGGTAGATGACATGCACACCAAAAAAAATACTTTGGAACAGAAAGTCACATAATGCAGGTGGGAAGCAGCATACTTTCACTGCCCTTTCTCTTCTCCTCTCCCTTCCCCGAACTCGTGTTGGAAAAGCAGTGTGATGGTTGGAAAAGGGAGTTGTTGATCTAAGGGATGAACAAGTTCAATTTGGAGTCAAGTACTCAATCTGCAAACCTACTAATTTAAAAATGTTTTAATAATTATCAGAACATCTGAAAATGAAATGAAATAAACACATGCATTTTCTAATGTACTTTGAAATTAGCATTTAACATGAATGAAACTTTTAGCTTCATTTATAATTTTTTATGTCTTTATTCTCCATTGAATGATCATGGTACTCTTTTGGCTTATGTGAGATAATTCAGTATATATTTAGATACCGTTGCACTTACTGAGGGAGACACATTGGATGGTATTATTTTACTGTGTTTAGAGGAGATCATTTTGCATTTCAAAATTAGAATTTTCTCTCTCTGAAATTGTGAAGTAAGTTAATCATAAATATGAAATATATATATTTTATTCTGTGCATAACTTAAGAACCATATATAGATGAAAGATAAAATGGCGACCATATGTATTTCTAAAATATCTTTAAATTATACCAGAGAGAAAAATGTGGTATATGTGTGTACATATGTGCGAGTGAGTGCATGTATGTTTGTATGAAGAGATATACGAAGAAATATGCTAACTGGTTATTTCTGGGATATGGGATTATGGGTTGATTTTTTCCTATGGCGTTTAGTTCAGAGATTTTCTATAATGAGCATATACTTTGTTGGTCATAAATATATTATAAAAGTGAATTTTGATATGCTGTGTAAAATTAAAGGACTTGAAGAAAAAAATCCCTTGAAATTAAAGTCCTCTGCAGCAACAGATTCCTCTCCTGCTTTTAAATCACCCTCTTGGTTCCCAGTTAGATGTTTCACCCTCAAAACACGGGGCATTTAACTAACATTCCCTGGTGCTGTATACAGTTGGACCTCTGGTGTCACCTACTTTCACATGAATTATAATACAACACACATGCTAGTAACAACAATGAAGCCACCCGGTAAATTTTCATGATTAAGTAAGACGACTATATAAAAATCTAAGTTTTTCCCTTTATATTATATATTTGTCAAATAATAAGTAAATAGTTCAACATAGACTTTTCCAAGATGTCTTTCTTTTTTAATGTAGAAACATGTTAGAAGTGAATATGTTTGGTTTAACATCTTTTAATGACTGAATTTGCTTTCATTGACTAAATGGTCTAGGAATTTTAAATGTTTGGATTGTCTTCTGATAAAAATATTAAAATCGCGTTCTTTTCAAAAGGGAGCTTCTCCTGTGCACATAACGTTCAGCATTGAGTGTTGTGGTAAATTTGGTTCTCAGCGAGGCTGCGAAGGGGCCCTGCGGACTCCCCCGGGGGCATGCTCCCTGCTCTGTACAGAAGGCCATCCCTGGATTAGGCTGCTCTACTCATTTAGAAATTTTCACCTGATCTCTGCTTCCCTTTAATAGTTATTCTCTGGAGTACGAGTGATTATGACAGGTTTTTCTTTTATCAGGTGACTCATCACATGTGAGAATACCATCATTTGTCCTCTATTAATTTTTTCTAAGGCTTACTCCAAACACCCCACTTTCAGTTTGGTTCATTCAACAAAACCGTTTTGAGCATGGTACTTGAGGACTTGGGGCCACGAAGGTGACACTGGTATCACCAAGGAGCTGATACGTAGTAAGGGAGAGACAGTTACGTATACAGTTAAATAAAAAGAGTGAGTGCTATGGAAGAGTGGTTGACAAAGGGCTATGAAAACAATACAGTCCTAAGGACTTAGTGCTAAGCAAGAGGAGGCTTTTCATAGAAAGTCATAGTTGAATCGGATACTGAGGCAAATGGGAATTTATCCACAAGAGCAGAAGGAAGGACATGCTGTGCGGAGACCTTACTGACCGAGAATTAAGTTTCAAGACGTGAAATGACCTGACTGGCTTACTGAGCAAAATCTGTGTGACACAGTTCTAGGGTGTCCTCTGTTAGCTATGCATAGGTAGTAATTTGAGAAAAAAAAATTTTAAATTATAAAGTTAAAGTAAAACGTTGTAAGTTCAGCCCCGTTCTGAGTTACTATTCTTTGGTGAATTCTGTGTTCTTGGGTATTATAATAATGGTGATATATTTATCTCACTGCTGCTTTACAGAACACCAAATCTATGCTATTATAGCCGCATAGCTTTCCAAGGTCAAGGTCACCTGTAATAACAAGGCACAAAATATATTATCATGTCAATTATACTTTTTCCATGAGAGTAGATATTTTGTTGAAATAGTAAAAGTATTCTCTTATTTTCAGTTAGCTAGTTCTAGGAAAACCCCTAGGTATTAGAGGTATAACTCAATAAACTCAAACTGCCCATTGATTAACTCTCCTGTTTTCTGTTTTCTTTTTAGAAATATTTTATCTTAAGCCTGTTCACAGCTTTTTGGTAACTCCTTGCATATGCTCCCTGCTTTAATCTGAGGTGAATGGCCATCAGATCCTTAATTCTTTTTGTGTTCTTTGAGAGGAGAGAGAAAGTGGGGCGGGGGGGGAGAGAGTGATGATTTATTTTCATCTTTCCCCCTTCACACTGGCAATTAATTTCTTGTATCATCTACTCTCCATTTCTTTGGTGTCTCTTTATTCTTTTTAATTTTATTATTATTATTTTTTTTTGCAATTTGGCATTCTCCCACTCAAAGTTGAAGGAGAAAGGGAGGTAAATAAAGTTAGCATAATCAACAGAAAGTAAGACTATCCTGAGAACTGGTCACCAAATTCTTTATAAGGAACAACTCTGTTAAGAATAATATTTTGAAAGAGATGTGGAGAAGTTGAAAACTTGAACAAAAAGCTTTTGTCATTTGCATGCTGGGTTTCTGGTGGTTTTAACATGTGAAGAGACCTATTTAATTTAACAATAAAGATTGCAGTGCCACTTGCAAAATATGTTATATTTTACTTGAAAGCGGCATTCATTTCTACTGTGACTATCCCTCCTACTTCCAAGCACACATGTTTAGCAAGTAAGGATAAGGGCTGTACTTCTGTGGCCTGTTCATCAGAACATCAGAATTTGTACAATTAATATAATTAGCATTATGAAGATAGTTAAAATATCAGCTTATTTTCAAGTTAGTAGTAGTACAATGAATCATATAAAATATAGTGATCAAAATGTAAGCGTCATAAATTAAGGGGCTGAGAATGTTTTAAATATGCAGAAACACTCTCAGTTTTTTAAAGTTACCCGTGAGAGCCCTGCAGAGGTACTTAGTGACTCTCACGATGCTATGGGACAACTTTTTCCTAATGAAAACCTCCACTCTAAAGCCATTTGTTTTCCATACAATACAGGTTTCCCCTGTTACCCAAAAGCGAGTGTCCCTCTGAAAACTTTTGTAAGCCAAATGGCATAAAGCAATGCAAGTAACATTAATTTATATGGGAATTTTTTGAGTGTCTCCAGGCCACCAAAATAACTTACCAAATCATACCTAATGACACATAAAACCTTAAATAACAGTAAGATATAGTAAAAGGTTGAGTGACATGATGAATACACAGCTTAGAAATAAGTTTTGTATATTGTGGTTTCACTTACCAGTGAGTGTTGCCTGTGTAAAAGAAATGGCTACCAGCAAAAGAAATGCTAAATGCTATTTTTGTTTTGTTTTTTTGTCAAAGTGAAAATCCTCTTTCAATTTTTTTCAGTTTGCAAAAACAAATACTGATAATGTAGATCTTTCATAAACATGTAGTGGCGTAAATTGAAGTTTCAAAAAGCAGGGGCTACCTGATATAAAACCTGGGAAGCATCGGCCTTCCTCTGTCCGCTGCCATCTGGGAGCCTGTGGAGGCTGCTGGAATGGGACTTTTGAAACAACAAATGCATCTGGAAGGCGGTGGTCCAAGGCCACTTTTACTGGCTATGGGGGTGGGGGGGTGTCTCTAGAACCAGAGGGAGCACACAGCTCTTAAAATTGAAGGTGTTTATGCTCAAGATGGAGCTGAATTCTGTCCAGGCAAGAGATGTGCTTAGGTGCACAAAGCAAAGAGCAACACAGTGACTCCCGGTGGCCAACCGAACAAAACCAGAGTGACCTGGGGAAAGGTGACTCGTGCTAAAGGGAGCAGTGGTGTGGCTTGTGCCAAATTCTGAAGCAACCTTCCCGTTAAGGCCACTGGACACAGAATGTGTGTAATGCCGTACCCCTCAAAGACTGAACTTTATTGAAAAGTAAATAAATGAAAAGTGGATTTGTATTCTTGTAAAAAAAAAAAAAGAAGGGGTGGAATGTCTCTATACGTAATTTTCAATCTTTTTCTACAAAATCAAAGTAGCTTGCTCAGCAGTTCTATTCTCTTGATTAAAGTTGCAGTTTTCTAATTATTATTTTTCATTTTCACCTGGTAGGGCTTCTCCTGTCTTATGTGATAGGATGAATCTAATGGGAAGGATGTTAGGGCTTGATAGCTTCCTAACAGAACAGAATGGAGATTATAGCCTCAAGGGTATCCTTGAAAAAAGAGCCCAACAGATAGTGCTTGCCCATGATGAGAAAACCGATGTTAATGCAAAATTACTGGGTTAGAAAGCATAGAGTGTGCATGAGGACAAAGTGAAAAATTCCAGGCATTCTAACCGTGCACCTTAGGTTTATTTTATTTTATTTTTTGTAAAGCTGAAAAATGCCACTGTTGTGTATTGTTGAGTTGCGAGTGCAACAAGTAGCATTCTAGAGTGATGTCTCATTAGTGTCAGTGTCTGCTGGGTATTCTTGAATGCCATGACTCACATATGTGCCTGTGTAAATGATTTTGTCTTAGGAGATGCAAATCTTCAAATATATGCAGTTTTTTTGTATAGCAACTGAAGTACTGGCTTTTACCTTGTTTTATGATGAGGGCAAATTTCGTGTGGTTTATTTTTCCTTATTTCAAGTGAAAACAGTGTTCTCTCTTCCTATTCTATTGGAAATATGGTTATTTCCTTGTTATAATGAAGATGTTTGTGCCCTTTAAGTAGCCCATTGTAGAAAGTACAAATTATCATTACTGTATCACAGTAATAATCAGCTACATTTTTGCAAAAATGACTTTATATGGTGTTAATGCAACTTAAAAATTAAAACAATGAGAAAAAACATTTGCATTGTAGGAAGTTAGAAAAAATCGCAAACTGAATTTAGATTAGTTTAAATGAGTAATGCAATTCAAGTTGGTAATATTCTAGAAGGTTTAGCTGCTGCATAGAAATTGAATAACTGAATAATTTTTAGTCAGACTAGAAATTATTTGAAAAATTAAAAATTTAAAAAATATATTTATTTCTTATTTTAGGATTGACCTTATATCAGGAGTCTCTGTGTGTATATATATATACACACTTAATAATAGTTATATTTCAAAGCAATAATCTGTCAAGCCCATCTCTAATCTGTCTAGCTTCTAAAATGAGGTGACATAAAACTCCCTGGTGGCTACTAAATATTACATATGTTGACACCAACACGGGTGTCTGGGTGGTAGTGTGAGGGAGGAAAGTGGGTACGTGGAATTTATGTGCTGCAGACTTAGGTGGCCTTGGATGCTTTCATTTTCTTTAAAGAATAGTGTTTTCCCAAATGAAGAAGATTAAATAAGAGCCTTGGAAAAAAGAAAAGAGAAGCGATATATTGACAACGTCTGGTATGAAGAGTTATTGTAAATGGTGAAGGATCAGTGTCAGAAAAGAAGAAAACCCGTTCCTCAAGAATGGAGATGAGAATCTTATTAAATTTTGTAAAATGCACCTGAAAAATTAAAGGGATGTTCCCTCTTAAATTTGTCTTTTAAAAACTCCCTAGAGTAAGAGAATGGTTTCCGTTAGAGCTAGCGAGGATTTCTGAGCAAATGTGCTGGAAAAAAGTAATTTTGAAGCAATGTATTCTTAAACTTTAAAACATTTTAAGGCTTTGTTTCAACCAGACTCCCGATGAGGAAAATTACTCTGTGCGGCAGGACTGGACTACGCTCTGCTTTCCTAATTTCCCCAGGGCTGATTCTCCGGCCACTGCTACCTTACTCCTCCAAACTGTTGAATTCTGTGAAGGGATCGAGTCACCAGGAAACCTTGTACAAGAATAAGAGAACCGAGGTCATTTTATGAGGCTTGGCCACGTTTCCATGAGCTTCAGTCCACAGTAAGAGTGACTCTCAGGCTGATGGGTGCATCAGAGCCCTTCGGGAGCCTCGCTTAATGACACAGGTTTCTGGGTTCTGTCTGCAGTTTCTGACTCAGTGGGTCTGAACTGAGGCCTGAGAATTTACATTTCTAACAAGTTTGATGCTGCCAGTCTTGGGTCCCCATTTTGGAAATTGCTACACTAGTGAAAGCTTGGAGGAAAAATAGAAAAACTGAGGCAAGCCTTGGCCAAAATTTTGGCAGCCAGCCTTGCGGCTGGACAGATAAGGATTCCCATTTGGGAATCACTAAATACTGTGCTGGGTATTGATATTAGGTCTTCCATCCAACCGTGTGAGGTGAGTGCTGTGACATCCGTGTTACAGCATCCCCTGTACAGGACTCGGTTTCCTTAATTAACTCACCCCATGTTTAAAGCCAGGGTGGCAGTTGTTCCTGAGGGTCTGCCTTTGTTTGGCCCTGAAGTCTCATCTCTTTGCAAAAAAACTTGCTTTTGTGCCTGTTTCCTGAGAATTATTATTATTTCCTTTTTTTTTTTTGGTCCACATTTGCTAAACAGAAGCTCTCAAGGTTGCGTGTTTTTGTGTACCACTGATTTTAAAATTTCATTCTAACAGCAGTGCCCCCTGTCAGGCAGCACTAGTTTATTTACTAGCAGTTTTGTGTGTGAGTGGTGGTGAGGCACAGATGAAAGAGCTGAAACTCTGCTAAGTATTTCAACACATTGGTGGAGAGGATGTAGAAACTGTTTAGTGAGGAAAAAACGAGTTGGCCAAGACCTGTGCCAAGAAGGATCTGATCTTATCTAACCTAACCTCAAATGAGCCCGTCCCAAAGATCATTGTTGTCTTTGGAATGTGGATTCTCATTGTGTTTGTTTTTATCTAAACTGATGTCACGAAATTACGTAATGTTTCTGTACAAAGTCACATGAGTCACTTGATCTTTCCTAAGTTATTCATCTATCCGTGTTTATTACAGTCAATAATTTTAGTAACATCACAAGTAAAAATGTCTCAGGTAAGTTAAAAACAACAACAGGAGTTTCACTCTGAGCCATGGGTTATAGCTGTTTAAAGCTTTTTGATTAGCAATATTAGTTTAGAAATGGGAGTTTAATATTTTAACTTGTAAAAATAATTTATGTCAAAGTTCAACTTATGAGACATGAAAAAAGGTCTCATTGAGATGTTCTTTTAGTCATATATTATTAAAAATAGTAAATACAAACCTTGGCTGACATTCATGGCTCAGTTGGTTGGAGCAGCATCCCCTACACCAATCGGGGCACAAATAGGAGAAAATTGATCATTGTTTCTCTCACATCGATGTTTCTTTCTCTCTCTCTCCTTCCCCTCCTTCCTTCCCTCCCTTTCTTCCTCCATCATTTCTCTTTAAAATCAATAAACATATTAAAAATACTATCTTCAAATGAGCATCTTGCTGGCCAGGGCTGAGTGTAGTATTTCTACTGCACGCATGTGACCCCGCACAGAGTTGTGTACATGATGGTATATGGTGGTAGTCAGGAGGTAGTTTTGAGCAAACGATAAAACATTTCTTTTCCTGAGTTACAAACTTCTTTTTATCTCCAATCAACTTGCTAAATTTTTGTGAGATAAATAATTTATAAGACATTGATTTCAAATAAGAATGTGAATAAGTATAATATGTCATAAGGTGTATTTTATTTCAAACTTTATTAATAACCTACATTATTGACTTACATTCTAAGTATACATTTACATGTGACAAGGTTATATTTTTATATGTGATTTTATTACCATTTGACATCTGACTTCAACTCCTTTTAACCCATCTTCTCCATACTGAACTGCATTTCTTGGTCAATTTATTAAGGATGAAGAAAGATGCAAAGTTTTTGAGATACAAATTCTCATAGAGTACATATCTTAAAATAGGATTATGTATCATGCATGCTAAAGATTAACTATAGCTAAATGAGAGTTGCAAATAGAAGCATGTGTTGAATTGAAAGTCAATTTGGGGGAATGTAATAGAGTATAATCTGACAGGTTATATTACCTTCAAAGGGAATAAACTAGAAGCCATAAAAGATATATGTAGCCACCTCTCATTATGTTCTATAGTCTTACTGCCAATTTAAAGGGAAGTACAAAGATGAAAATACCTAGTTTATGTAAATCTGTATATTCTGATAATTTAAGATTTAATTTTCTGTCTTGAACAACTTTTTCATGTGGAAAATCTTAGGCTTAGCAGGCATAATTCTTTATTCTGCATAATGCTTACAGATCTTGTATAATAAGCTTTATTGTAGAAGTCATAATATACCAACTGGGAATATATATTAATGTTGCCCAGATTTTACTCAGAGACTAAAAATTACATTGTTAGGTATGTAAGAGATAGCATTAAAATATTTTTACAACAATAAAATAATACTAAATTATTGAAGTACTCACTAAATCTTTTGATCATATGGGTAAAGTATTTACTTGTTGTTTTATCCATTCAGTGAACTAAACAAGAAATAGTTTTATTAGACTAGTCTGTCACTAAATTAAACAGAAATTTATGCCTGAGGAATCATATTTGCATTTGGACTAAAAAAAAAACTTTGTAAATATATTTCTCTAACATTGTCCATTCAGGTATTAGAGGCCATATTTCTAAATAAATAGTGTAAAGGGAAAAAACATATTTTTTAACAAACTTGATGGCACTCATTTATATTTTATATGAAAAACAGGTTCTGAAGATTACACACGTGCATCTGATCTGGTTCACTCATCGGTGAGATGTAAAAGTGGAGCTGATTTCTTTCAGCTCCAGGAGCCTTGCAGAGACACGCTTGACTTTCTATAGGTTGAGGAGTGAATAGATTCTGATTTCAGCTGATTTTATTTCATATAAAACTATAACCTTCCCAAGTATACCTCAATCTCAAACCTATTAGAGAGATTTACTGTTAAACAATTGTTTTCCAAATTATTTGCATAGATAATAATTGATCTGAAAAATATTTTTGAAGATATTTATCATCCTTCTCACCTATAGAAACATTTGACATATAACCCTATATGAAGTGGAAAAGATGTATGTGATAAAATGATCACATGCATATATAAAATTTATATATATATATATATAAAATTAAAAGATGAGAGACAGAATGGTAAAGAATACCTGTAACCTATTTAACAGTTTAATATTTTAGAATATGAAAGAAGTCCTTATGAATCAAAATGGAAAATGATGAAAACAATAGGAAAGAAATAGAAAGGTTTTAAACAAAAAATTTACAGGAAAAAAAGGAATGACAAGAATGAAAAAAAATATCATTTACATCTTTTATCTGGGAATTGAAATTTTAAAGTACTGTGAAGATTGGCAAATATATATAATGGTTGATCATATCCAGTGCTGGCTTCCTTACACTGATGTTGGAAAGCAGGCTCTCCCGTGTAGCAGTGGTGGGAATGAAAAATAATGAAGTCTTTCTGGCAGGACAGTTAGGGAGTAGCTGTCAAAGCCAAACATGTGCAAACTTTGATCCCACATTCAAATGCTAGGTATTACCCTAGAGAAATACACAGGTATGTACACTGCAGAATTATAATGGCTAAAGGAAAGTAATAATCCTTTATGGTCGTCAATAAAACATGTTTATATCTATTATGATGACCCTATTGTAGAGTATTAGACAGTAGTCAAAAATAGTACTCAGGCTTCCTTTACCTGAGAATATTTATCTCATTGCTTTCTGCGTGTCTTTGGATGAATGT
Organism: Micronycteris hirsuta; assembly: GCA_004026765.1. NCBI lineage: Eukaryota > Metazoa > Chordata > Mammalia > Chiroptera > Phyllostomidae > Micronycteris > Micronycteris hirsuta. The sequence continues at coordinate 58,963 of PVJI01000459.1, read as the reverse complement.
ATTGTCTTTGAATGAATATATTGTCTCTTTGTCGGGAAGAAATAATTCTTATGCCAGAGGATTCTGACTGCCTGAAATGTGTCCGCATTCCTGAACCACAGAAAAGACCAGTGTCCCTTTTCCTCCTCCTCCTCACTGTCTCAGCCTGGAGGTGAAAGGGGGATTTACAGAACCATAAACAGGGAGCATTCTCTGTTTATCACGTGCATTGCATATTTTAAATACTCATGTTCTAAGCTTGCTAGTGTTTATTGTGAAACACATATACCAATGACCACATGTAAAAATTCATGCACAGTTTCAATAGTACAATAGGCAATCCCATGTATTTACTACATGCATTAAGGAATAGACGATCACTACATATTTCTGTATCCCTAATCAATGTGTTGTTTGCATAGACATGTTTTTGTCTTGATGGAATTTTGATACCTATTTTTCTGTAACTTACATTATGTTTTTAATTCGTCCATGTTGATGATGAGTAAGTAGCTGCTGATCACCCATTGTCATTACCATAGGTAGACCAGTGCTTTTCAATTAGTTTTGACCAGCAGCCTCTACAAGAAATATGCCTGAATGACAAATTAGGACACACACACAGAATTGAAAGTGAAGTTTGGCAAAGTACTTAAATTTACTGTGAATCGAGCACTCTTGTATTATTTAGTTTATCTTTAAAAAAATTGATTGCAGCTCAGTAAATTGATTTCATCTTCATTCTTACATAATACTTAATTGGAGGAATACATCTGAATTGATTTCTCCATCTGTTTTCTTGTTTATAGACATTTTGGTTGTTTTCTTAAAGATATAGTTTGGTTGTTGTCTTAAAGTTTATATAAAATTGTTAATCCACCTGTAATTGATTGACTGTTATATGGATTAATGGTCTACTGTATTTTTTTCCCTTTTGGATAAGTAATTAACCATGGGACCACATATTGAAAATTCACCCTTCCCCAGTGATTAATATGCCATAAATGGCATGGGTCTGTTTCTGAGATCTCTGGTCCATTGGCCATTTTGTCTGTAGCTTTAAATTTCTCATTTTATTTATTTATTCAACACAGTTATTGAATACCTATTATGTGGCAGGCACTTTTCTACATGTTTGAGACAACTTGGCAAACAAAACAAAAATCCTTGCCCTGTGGAGCATATATTCTAATATGAGGAGTTGGATCCATAAACAATAACTATTAATTAGCATGTTAAAAGCTGATGAGTCCTAATCTCCCTTCTTAGGATAAGAGGAAAATTGAAGCAAAGGATCGAGAAGGGCGAGGTTGGGGGAAGGGTTACAACATTGAACAGTCGACTTGCTGGTGGGGCAGGTCTCCTCATCTCGTTTTTCTTCAGAATGCACTGTTTGTTATTTAGCTATGTGATCCCCCGTAAGAATTTCAGATTCATTGCCTAGATTCATTAAAAAACTAGATAATTTAAAATGCATGATTAACAGTGTCTTGAATAGTGAACACACTCATTTTTGTTGTCTCTCTTATTTCTGGTTTTAGAAATTAGCTTCAGTTTGGTATAGGGTTGTAAACTGACCGTCACTTTTAACTCATAGAATGAATCCGTCCACTCTTTGTGACGTCTGTGTCCGTAGGATAGCAGCTGTTAGCGTACTCACAATTCCTTTGTAGTTGATCTAGTTTCCTCTCCCTGTCTTTAAATTCTTCTCTTTTTTTTTACTTCTGGAGTTTTACTCTGATGTATATGGTTATGGGTTTTTGGTTTTTGTTTTCCAAATTTATCCTGTTTGACATTTGTTGGACATGAAGTTTGATAACTTTCGGTAGTTCTGGAAAATGTACAGCAGTTAGCACTTTGAAGAGGTGGTCTGCGCATGATCTTCCTCAAACTGACTAGGCGCGCGTTAGACCGTTTCCTTCTGTCTCCACTTCTTGACTCCCGTATTCTTGTACCTTGCACCTCTTAACTTGTGTGCACTGCGTCTGGCTTACTTCTTCGCACTTACTTCTGTTTCACCAAGTTTTTCTCCAGTAATGTCTAACATGCTGTTTTACATATTCATTTTATTTTTCATTTTAAATATATTTTCTCCTTTGTTCTACGTAGGACCGGCCGCATCACATTTACGGTGTCTTAAGTTTTTAAAGCTTTCTTTTTATTTCTGGAATACATGAAACGGTTATTTTACATTCTCAGTTTTAATATTCTAATTAGTGTGTGATATCTTTCAAGACTTGATTCTGTGTTTCTGCAGCCTCACAGTCGCATTCATGGTGCCTTGCAAGTTTTTTTTTTTTTTTTTTCCTTCTTCTTTTAAGCTGTGTTTTTTAGAATACTGTGGGGATTGTTTGGAAAGTTGTGTCTTTCTTTTCCTGCCAGCCCTTTGGGAGCTCTACTGCCAGAATAACTTTAAATTAAATTCCCAGCTTCTGGTTTTTGGAATTCAGTAAGTATATATTCAGATGTGATTCCCCACCCCCCATTCACCTACTGCTGGTGTCAATGTAGTCAGGTTTTCGTGTCCATCTCTCCCACGGGGGATGGATTTTTATGCCCCAGCTTTTTGTGCATATCTGTTAGGAAGGCCTACGTTAAACTCTTTATTGTCGACATTCTTTAGGAGTTATTTCCTTTCTCCTCTATCCTGTGCCCATGAATAATGTCAGTGTTACTAATTTCTGTCATCTACTCAAAGAATAAAATTAGGCTTCAGTGTTTACTAATATCCTGGGTCCATATTTCACTTCAGTATTTGCCTCTATGGATTCTTTATTGTCTTTCATTTGAACCCTTCCTTTTTTGAATTGAAATATATTATCTGGCTGTATGTTCCTCACTGAAAGTTTATCTTACTAGAAGTTGAAACTTCAAGCATATTAGCAATCTTTAAAATCCACATTTAAGATTCTTTTTAAAGGACTTGATAAGATTTTTTAAGGTGGTTTTCTAATTGATCTCATGATTGTACCACTCTAGTTCTTTGATTTAGAGGTTGCTTGGGTATATAAATTGGCTTTATGAACATTCTTGCAAAACATAATTTTAGGGAGGAAAAATGTCACAGATAAGAAGCAGTGGCTATTGGAGAAAGGCATCCACTGAGGTTTAATAGTCTAATTTGGGGTTTATTAACCTTGACAGAATAATTAGGATGCTGTCATTTCTCAAGCAGATAAAAAAAATGAATACTCTGTAAGATGTACAAGACACTCGGTCTCCTGAGAATTATGATTATTCCTAATTCACAAATTCTTATATGTATATTCTTTAAAAATAGATACTCTTTGGGTTAATATATTTGTAATTAAGACTTCTGAACTCCGCCGCTCTGCTTTCTGTTTTAGCATGTGACTAGGCTGCATACTGACCTGGGAACCTTTTAAATGAATGGAGTTTGAGGTGCAGAATTCTAACTAATATGAGAAGCATGTTGGCATTTAGGGAATGGTGAAGTGCTGACATCTTTGTAATCTAATTTCTGAACCTTTTGATGAAATTTAAATGTTAGTACAATGTTATCATCCCCAAACACTCATATAAAGAATCTTTAAAAGACTACATTTTTATACATTAGGGTTTCATGAGCATCTGATTAATGACTGATTTGTGACACTACACTAAGCGTTTTTAAGAATGGGGCAGACCTCAAAAGAAAAAAAATAGTTTTTCAAAACACTTTTTTTTTTCCTATCCCTGGTAGTATGCACTTCCTTATTATGGCTAGGACCTATACTTAAATTAGCATTACTTTTTTTTCAGCTGGCCTAAGTAATCCTCAAAAAGTGGAGTTAAATGGGTATATTATTTCATAGAAAAACAAGCAGATTGCCATTTAGTGTTTCTGGAAGTAGTGGTGGTTTCTGCTAATGGAGAGATTGAGAATTAGTGTGCAGAGAGTGAAACAAATTGGTATTTATGTTTCTAATAACTGAGCGGTCAGCATATATTATACATGCATATCTACCTGTGACTGTACCTACACACAGGTATATGAATGTGAGCTCTTTCGAGCTGGCACACGCTAGGTCTCAAATGGTAGTAAGTCCTATTGAATGATTTGGATGGTTTGTTTTGGCAAAGCTCCAGTATTTAGTGCTTGCAGATTTGCTACTTGAAGCTTAGTTTACTTGTTTTTTTTTCTTAATCTGTGTATTGTTTCATTTAAAACATGAGTTGGTAATATGGTATTTGGTAATATGACATTCCTGTTTTGTTACTTTTTTCTTCTGATTTTCTTACTGAATAGATACAAATGGGAAAGAAAACATCCCATTGTTGAATTTGCCCTTCCAGTATAAAAGAAATAATTGAGGCCACTCTGCCCCTTTGATATTTTGCAGAAAGTGTATCTATTTATTGTGTCTGGGCCTCAGAGGCTTTTGAGAAGTGAACCTGGTGAACCACCTTGATCAGTCAAAGCATGTGCATGCATATATAATTGACGGGGTGAGTGTGATGAAAGCGTGTAAAAGGCTGGTGAAGTTGTTACATTTGGTGATCCTGGCTCAGCAGGAAGTTGCTGATATAAGTGTGTGTCACAAGCTAACTGTATTTGCTTAATTCCAGTAGGCAGTGCTGGGAGGTTTTCCCGGAGTCACTGGCTCCCATTGTGGTGCATTGCTCTTTATCTTCATCATCTAAGCAACTGCTGACCAAATGCTGAAATGCACGACTCTACCTATGAATCTGTGTGCTTTGTGAACCTCAACAGGGACTGTGCTTAATGTATCTTTTATGGTTTTACATAATGTCTTACAGAGCTCCACACATGGTATATGTTGTCTTCGTATTGGTAGCTTGATCATTATGACTGTCTGGCAAATTGCACGGAGTGCTGTTCAAAGAATCATATTGTTACCATCTGGTGAAGTAAGAGGAACAAGTACAGAAGTACTGTTGGTCTCCTCACTTCTGCACTGCAGAGTTCAATTAGGCTTGCATTTGGTTATTACAATGTGCTTATTTTTCTAATAGGAGTTTTCCTTCGATCTGGGAAAATGCTCCTAAAGGTCAGAAAAACTTGAGTAACGCAGAGTTGAATGTCAGTGGAATATCAGTGATGTAAGCCATTAGAAAATGTAGCACAGGGACTTACCCTAGTTTATACCAGCATATTCTTCTATTTCCTGTTTATTCTACTTGGTGACGCACATACTTCCCTTTCTGCTTTTCCTCATCAGTCACCAATGAAGATTAGTGAAGAAGAACAGGAAATATTTCAAGTCTGCCTGCCAGCATACGATGTGATTTTGCTGTTTGTGAGCTCTGGAAGAGTGTGCTAAGAAATAATTATTGCCACTACCATCCCCGTACCTTGCATGCTAATCCAAGTAACTTTCCACAAGGCTTCAGAAATGATAGATTATCCAAATATTAGAACATAATAAGAATAGATGTTCACTTCTTATCAGCATGACTGGTAAATAAGCATTGTACCAAGCTAGATTCACATTTTAAAAATTGTTTTATAGCTTTTTACTCTAAGAGTAACTTTAAAACAAGACTCCTTGATAGTTATCATTTTCTCTGTTAAACTCTATTTGATTTTGCCATTAAGCATTTCACGTAGGTTAAATAGATTAGCAAGCTTAGCTCTATGTCTTTAACACATGGCCACATTGCAATGAAATGTTCATTATCAACTGGACAACACAATGACCTTGAGAAAAAGAACAAAAACACATGGACCAAGCATGAACTCTTTTTCTGTAGATAGTTTTAACTGATGAAACAATTCGAGTATCACATTGTTACAACTCCCACACTGGGATGTAAGGAGAGGTATTAGAAAATAAAATGGCAGCATTGTTTGGCACATGGTTGCCTTTTAACACATTTGGGAGATATTTTATTTTTTAGGGTTTTTATTTTTAGTATCTTTATTTTTAGGTCCTGACCACATTTTGCTTGGTAAAAACTGTTTACCTTTTGGGGATTGTTTTTTCAACAGTGTTTAGGTGATTGCCCTGCTTTTAAATTCCAGTGGGCTACAGTGCCCTTCACAATTGCAATTATGCAAAATATTATATATAATGTATGTTTATAGGTGAGACTCGTTAAGGCTTCTTACAACTTCCTAAAAAACACATAAAGGTAACTTTATAATAAAGTATATGATGATTGTCTTGCCTTTTTCCCTAATATTTTAAGTGTCCATGTGGAAAAAGAATAGTTATACTTTTTGAGACACAAATTGGAGCAATGTGATAAACATTAAGCACAACTTTTATCAGAGCTGATATTTAAATACTGAAAAAATCCATACACACAAAAAGCAGCTGGAGGCAGTGGAATTCTGGGGATGAGTGTGTTTCCCAGGAGGCTGAGGCGCTCTGCCTCCGGTCGCAGTCTCCGTGCGCACGAGCCACACCACGACGCTGCAGAAAGGCAGTGCTCCAGAGGGTCTTGTTTCTTAATTATAAAGGCTGTTCTCATTGTTCCACGTTAAGTGCTAACTTAAGTTTTAAAGGCTCCGTAACTCAGCTAAAATGTCTTTAATTGAGAGGGAATGAAGACTGTTCAGTATACCTCTGTCACTAGTAAAGTATGTAATAAAAAGGAACCCACCACTGTCTGACTTGATGTCTTAGTCATAAAAGTTACCATGTTGAGCCTGGCTGGTGCAGCTCAGTGGATTAGGCGTGGGCCGTGAACCAAAGGGTTGCTGGTTGGATTCCTGGTCAGGGCACATGCCTGGGTTGCGTGCCAGGTCCCCAGTCAGGGCCATGTGAGAGGCAACCACACACTGATGTTTCTCTCCCTCTCTTTCTCCTTCCCTTCCCTTCTCTTTGAAAGTAAAAAAATAAATAACATCTTAAAAAAAAAGTTGCCATATTGAAGTTCTTTCAGTCCCCAAGTCACTCTACAGTATTTCTCATTTTTATTTTGTCTTCATTCTTACCAAATGATAATGTCTTGGAGTTTTGTGAATTATTTGACTGCCACAATAAACAAGAATTTGTTAGAAGGAATTTCCTACTTTCTGCTCTTTGACATTATTCTTGGTGTTCTATTTTCTTTATAATCATATTTTTAACCAATATCATCATGGCATCTGATCATTTATCAAATTCCATTAAGTATTACAATGTCTTAGGTTTGATTCGAATAATATATGTTAAATAGTAAGAGCTTCTGAGCCCGAGCTGGGTGGCTCAGTTGGTTGGAGCATCATACCATGCACCAAAAGGCTGCAGGTTTGATCCCTGGTCAGGACACATACATAGGTTGTGGGTTTGATCTTTGGTACGGGGCACTTACAGAAGGCAACTGATCGATGTTTCTCTCTCATGCCAATGTTTCTCTTCCTCTCTCTCTCTCTTTCTCTCTCTCAGTGATAAACATACCCTTGGGTGAGGATTAATAGAAAAAGAGCCTATGAGAGAGACAGTTGGATAAGTTTTCAACTATAATACTATTTGAAACCTCTGTAATAACAAAATAGAAAGGGGATTTTGGAATCACAAGAAAAGGGTTTCAATCAGCTTGGGGAATCAGGGAAGTCCTCTTGGTGGATATCACATTTGAGCTGAGCTGAGGAATAACAATTTAGTGTTGGCTTCCTGAAGCCTGGCTGTGTGAAAGAACTACACAGAATAGTAGGCAGGCTCGGGAAGTTTGGGGGGGTCAGTATTAAACTTCTCATGTGTGCAAGCTCAGCCAACTAAAGTCATGCTGGCATTCACAGCAAATAACTAAATGAGTGATGAATGAACTATGCAAAAAAAATATAAAGATGTAAATATCCTGGCTGGTGTCACTCAGTGGATTGAGTGCTGGCCTGTGAACCAAAGGGTCGCTGGTTGGGTTCCCAGTCAGGGCACATGCCTGGATTGCAGGCCAGGTCCCCAGGAGAGGGTATGTGAGAGGCAACCACACATTGATGTTTCTCTCCCTCTCTTTCTTCCTCCCTTCCCCTCTCTCTGAAAATAAATAAAATCTTGGGGGGAAAACAAAGATGTAAAAGCAGCTTGAAGATATTCAATCATTCCCTTCCTCAAACACTAACTGAGCAGTTTTTATATACTAAGCATGGTTTTGGAAGCTAAGGAGACAACAGTGAACGTGTAATCAATGCGATCTTTACCCACATGGGCATCAGTCTTGCAGGAGAGACCCATTTTAATAAATCGTTGCACAAATAAGTGTGTAATTACAAGTTGCAGTAAATGCTAGTTAGAAAAAGTAAAGGATTTGACAGACAGAGGATAGAGAAGTCTTATCTAAATGTAGGTAAGGGATCAAACAGGCATTTTGTTGTAGGAGAGATTGTAAGACACCTGAAGGAAGAGATGGGGACAGCAATAGAAGAGCAAGGGTCGAGCCTTCTAGGCATGGAGGGGGAAACAGTGTTGTAAGATGAAGCTAGGGAGGCGTAGGTAGAAAACAACTTCAAGGGATCAAGAAACTGAAGATAAAGAGTAAATTGGAACAAAGAAGTGAGGGATCAAGTCTTTTTCAGTTTGTATGGAAGTGGTGAGTTCAGTCAGAACTCAGTGGGGGAGGGGATCTTTCTTTTATTACTCTTTTACATAGGAGCTTATTTACTGTAATAAGGAAGGTGGATCAGTAAAATAGGAGTGATGGGAGTAATCTATACTAAGGGTGCAGGTTAGAAGAAAGGCCTATCAAATATTTGGCTGAGAAAATGGAAGGAGTCTAGTTTGGAATGAGGAAGGGAGTAAGGGCCGCAAAGCAGTCTAGACATCCTGCGGGAAGACCATGACGATGAAACACAAAATAGATTTAAACCAAATATTCTGGTGGACTCTAGTGATGGTGCTGTTGTTTTCTACCAAGAATAGGTGGAAAGTACCCTATGGTGAATATCCCTTGGCAGACATTAACTTTCAGAATGTTTGATGTCATTGGGATACAGAGCTAAATGTATCCTCAAGAGAGAATATTCTCTCAGTTATTCAAAAGGATGAATAGTAAAAAAAGAAATGTTAGCCTCTTTAACATAAAGATATGTGGACTTCTAAGATTTCAGGTCAGACAGATAACAGCTGTATGATGTCATGGTAGTATAATTAAATGACTCTCTTCCCACCACTTTTACATTTAAAAATAATCCCCCTACTCATCAGTTATTGCTTAAAAGGTCAGCAAAACTCAATTTTTGAACTCCAGCTTTTTTCTCCACTCAACAAGGCTGTTGTTCTCTGTTTGGGCTACACATCCCCACTCAGCAGTTTCAAAAATGCTCCTTCCAAGACTTCCAGCCATGATGGAGGTATAGGTAGATGCACTTTGCCTCCTTGCACAACCAAAAGGGCAACAACAAATTTAAAAACAAAATATAACCAGAATTTTCATAAAATCAAACTGTATGGAAGTCCAACAACCAAGGAGTTAAAGAAGAAACATGTGTTCATACTGGTAGTAAGGGCAGAGACAGGCAGCCAGGGAGGAGAGGACGCATGGCAAGGCAGTGGCTGGTGGAACAGGCAGTCCCACGTTTCTGTGCAGATAAACCAGGAAGAACAACTGGGGAATAACACAGACCATGCAACCCAGTGTTCCAGCATGGGGAAATCAAGCTTCAAGACCTCTAGCTGTAGAACTCTGTGGGGGTTGTGGGAGCAGGAGGAACTCCTAGCATCACAGGAGAGTTTGTTGGAGAGACCCACAGGGTCCTAGTATATACACAAACCCACCCACCTAGGATTCAGCACCAGAAGGGCCCAATTTTCATGTGGGTAGCTGGGAAAGTTAGTGAAAAGTGGCCGGCCTAGAGCCCAGCAAGCAGCATTGTTCCCTCTCTGACCCCTCCCTCACATACAGCACCACAACACAGAGATGTGTGTTGCCCTGCCCTGGTGAATACCTAAGGCTCCGCACCTTGCAATGTAACAGGTGTTCCGAGACAAAGAAATGTGGCCCAAATGAAAGGGCAGATCAAAACTCCAAAAATAGAACTAAGTGATGAAGAGATAGCCAACCTATTAGATGCGGAGTTTGAAGCACTGGTAATCAGGATGCTCACAGAAATGGTTGGGTATGGTCGCAAAATAGAGGAAAAGGTGAAGGCTATGAAAAGTGAAATAAGGGAAAATGTACAGGGAAACAACAGTGAAGGGAAGGAAACTAGGACTCAAATAAAAATTTGGAGCAAAAGGAAGACATAAACATTCAACCAGAACAGAATGAAGAAAAAATAATTCAAGAAAACGAGGAGAGGCTTAGGAACCCCCAGACAACTTTAAACATTCCAACATCCAAATCATAGGGGTGCCAGGAGGAGAAGAGGCAGAGCAAGAAATTGAAAACTTATTTGAACAAATAATGAAGGAGAACTTCCCCAATCTGGCAAAGGAAATAGACTTCCAGGAAGCTCAGAGAGTCCCAAAGTAGTTGGACCCAAGGAAGCACACAACAAGGCACATCATAATTATATTAGCCAAGATTAAGGATAAGGAGAGAATCTTAAAAGCAGCAAGAGTAAAGGAGATAGTTACCTATAAAGGAGTGCCCATAAGACTATCAGCTGATTTCTCAAAAGAAACTTTGCAGGCAAGAAGGGGCTGGAAAGAAGTATTCAAAATCATGAAAGGCAAGGGCCTACATCCAAAAATACTCTATCCAGCAAAGCTATCATTTAGAATGGAGGGCAGATAAAGTGCTTCCCAGATAAGTTAAAGGAGTTCATCATCACCAAGCCCTTATCATATGAAATGTTAAAGGGACTTATCTAAGAAAAAGAAGATGATCAAAAATTTGAACAATAAAATGACAACAAACTCACAACTATCAACAACCAAATGTAAAAAAACAAAAACAAATTAAGCAAACAACTAGAACAGGAACAGAATCACAGAACTGGAGATCACATGGAGGGTTATCAGTGGGGAGGGGGTGTAAGGAGAATGGGAAAAAAGGTACAGGGAATAAGAAGCATAATTGGTAGGTACAAAATAGACAGGGGATGTTAAGAGTAGTATAGGAAATGGAGAAGCCAACGAACTTGTATGTACGACCCATGGACATGAACTAAGGGTGGGGGGATGCTGGTGAGAGGGGGTGTTACAGGACAGAGGGGAGTAAAGGGGAGAAAAAAATGGGGCAACTGTAATAGCATAATCAATAACATATATTTTTAAAAAGTTAGCAAAACTCAAAATGCATTTTTGGATCATTATTCCGGTGGGGCATATCATTTCCCTGGTGAACCTTCAGCATCTTTTTTTCAACTTAGTTCAGTCAGTGTCATTGACAGGCTCAGGAAGGCACAGCTTCTTCATCAGTTCATGACTTTGCATCATACATTTTAAGATTTATTTATATATTTCTAGAGAGAGGGGAAGGGAGAGGAAAAGAGAGGGTGAGAAACATCAACGTGATAGAGAAACATCCATCGGTTGCCTCTAGCATGCACCCAGATTGGGGACTGAACCCACAACCCAGGGACATGCCCTGACTGGGAATCGAACTGGCGACCTTTTGCCTTGCAGGATGATGCCCAAGTACCTGGGCCACACCAGTCAGAGCTGCACCCTATGTTTCAGAGGAGAGGCCCGTCACCAGAGGGTAGCTCTGACTCCTGAGCGTGAAGGTCGTGTGTGTCAGTCTCGCACACTGTTGGTGACGCTGGGATTTCATACCATCGAAATCCTTTGAGGGACCGTACCCTGACGCGTGAATCAATCTTACCCAGAGACACACTTTGAGATAAGAATCCGGCTGCCACGGGTCTTTCCCTCCACCTCCATCTTGGAAAAGACCTCGTGGGTAGCTTAGCCGGGGTTTTTATTAGAAGCTTTAGGACATATTTACATTGGATTGATTATTCATGGGATTATACAGAACAGGGGTAGGTTTACTCATTAGCGGAGCATTAGGATGTAAATTCAGGTCCGGTGGCAGACAGGACCAGGGTAATACATTAAACATGAGACAAGTAAATTGAGGGTAAGCTAGCTAGGGCTGTTAACTTTTAGGACCATAGAACATTGAGGCAGTGATTTATTAATTTGAGCTTCCGGACTTTGGGAGGAAGAGGCTCAGCAAGTCAGAGAATTTCTTAAGATACATGTTTGCCAAATTCCCATTAGAGGATTTCTATTCCACAGACATGATTCACACTTGCCCACACAGGAATCACGTGAAGCCGTGCTCTGACACATGTGATATCCGGAACTTGCGTGTTTTCACGTGTGTGGAAAGAACTGCCACATCTCCCCCCTTTTTCTTAAGAAATTCTTTTCTACAGGCATGGATCACGCCAGCCCACACGGGAGTAGTTCTTCACATGGAGCTGGGCTCAGACACACGTGATTTCCCGGGGCTACGATTCTTCATGCGTGTGAAAAGAACTGCCACATGTTGGTGCCTTCCTGAGTGGTCCTATTTGGAAGAGAGTTCACCCCAAGAGAGAAGGACTGAGGCAAAGCTGTCTCCCAACAGATCCTAATCATTTGTGAAGGCTGGTTCTGAACATTTGCTGTCTGTTGTCTTTCAGCCCAGTTCTTGATGGAGTTGATCTGCTCGTGTTCATAACTGCTAACTTTATATTAACTTAGAAGTTGATCCAATAGTACATGAGTAACTTTAAACTTATGGAAACTTCTTGATCATTTTAACAGATAATTTATTAAGACCATTATATTAACCTCTTTGTTTTCATCATTTGGTAAATCTCTTTCAATTTCAAGGACCAGATAGAACTCACCTCGATTTAAAACACATTAATTTATGATCCAAATTAGAATTTTTAAAAACAGTTTTATATTTTAGGATACTCGTGGGTTTTAGCCTTCACAAAATTATGTGTCATTCCCCTGTTTCTGCATGGCTCTGACTGAGTGTCTGAGGAAAACTGAAAGTCTTCAGTAAGTTTTCCATTTCCTGATTTTAGTTAATGTGAAATGTAAAATCTTAAACGTGACTTAAATACTGTTTCTATATAATTTTTGTTAAAAATTTTATTCTTCAAGAGAAAAAGTATTTGTGACACTTAAGAGCAAAATTTAATAGCTAATTTCTTTACTTAAAAAGACCAGAATATGGATAATGAGAGCTATTCTGAAAATTTACTGAGTGATACTCATAAGTATTCAACTGTAAGTGATATTTATTCTTCCATTGCAGATAGAAGCTTGGTAAATTAAAACTAGAAACTTTTTACTACACACATTTTTGGGATAGAAAACATGGCATATTTTTAGAAATCGATTAGAATAACCATATGCCCCAACATCAAGATCTGTGGTTTACGAAGCTAAAAGATTTAACAGAAATGTGAAGGTTAATACAATAAGAGCACCCTCCACCATTTCTAAAGGTCAAACATGCCTGCAGAGAACATTACCATCTGTTTTTAAAGATTGGGGAACCTCAGATTTTGTGTATATTTTCTGACATTTGGGTAGAACGATACCATTTCTTATGAGTAAACTTGATTCCTGACATTCACTTAAATGCTAATTTAATTTTGGTACTGGGATAGCCAGGGCTTCCAGATTTCATGGTGGTTGAGTTATTTGGGGATTCTGATGAGTGATTAGTAATAAAAAAGGGCCTCCCTCTGAAGCCTGGGGCGTGATGGAGACATTAGATAAATTCCCAGCAGTAACAAATCTAGAAAGAAAACCTCTTGAGCATAATCCACAGCAAAGCCTGAAACCCTCCTGCTTTAAGGAATTTCCTGGTGGCCTTAGGGAGGATATTAATGGAACTCCTTAGGCTTAACCTCGTTAAGAGACTGTTACGCAGCTCTTGTTGTTTCTACTTTAAAGTCAGGAATTTTAAGTAGATTAGAATGAAGAACAGTGCAGTGCAGCATAAAGTTAACATTATACTCTTAATAACATTCAGCTGAATTATTAATTTCTACCCAAAGTTGCTTTTAAAATGATCACGCGCAAGAATAAGGATTGTTTTCTCCTCTCTGCTTCTTCATCCAAAGAATAATTTATTATAGTTAAGAATACTTTCTAAAAACAAAAGGAGAACATAGCCATAAAAACCTGTTATATTAGCAACTGATTGTATTCATCTACTATGTACCTATCTAATTCTTTATTCCAACAGGGAAGGAAACAAATGAAAGGAAATTGTTACCCTTCAAACTGTTGAGCCTTTTGTTCTCTTGAGGCCCCGTGGGTTAGAGAACGATGTTTGGGATGCTTCTCAAGAGTGGTTAAAATTGGAAGGTTCTGGTTTGTTCTCTCTTTCTCTCTTCTGGGGAAAGAGCACATAGGCAGCATGGCCCGGACTCAGAAGCAGAGAGGCTGGCAGATGGCGGTGCAGGTTGGAGAAGCTGCTGGCAGATGGCACGGGCTATTTGAGCAACAAAGCCACGTTTGGCGACCAATGCTAAGAGTTGGAAAGAAAGAAGAAGACAACCTCTCCAACGTTGCCAGCTTGTACACAGAGAGCGTTTTGGCATGAGGGAGACTGATAAAAGATATTCAATTGTGAACTGCTGGGAGAGCAAAGAATCATTGTTACCAAGTTTTCATAAAGTGTGCCCCCTCCGGTGTGATTTAAACTTAGTTTCATATGGAGGAGCCCCTTAGAAGTCATCTGCACCAACCATGGTGACCGAATGTTTGCACACACTCATTCTGTTTTTATTACTGAACAGGTACCTCTTCAAAACTTTATTTACAAAAAGTGTGATCCACTTTCCCTTTTTATAAGGCTTTAAAACATCTTTATTGATGACTCTGTTTCTCTGCATTTTTATAGTATAATAAAATTGTAGTTTTACATGGTGGAGACTAGGACTGTGGTTCTCGTTTGTCCACCTGAAGTGCCCTTCAGCCATGCTCAGCATGCTGAAGTAATGCGGGGTGAAGTCAGGTTTGGCGAATGTGACTTATCGACTTAGAGTTTTATTAGCACAGGGTGTACGCGGTTGTGTCACTGAATTACGTTGGGGGTTACAGTCATTACCACGTGGATCACATTTGTTTTCTGGAGGCTCTGAGGCTGCCTGTAACAAATAGGCATTTAGCGCCTAATGACTTCATTGGGGCTGCTACAGTTTTTCATTTGCAGCGTTTTCACCTATTGCTACCTAATATCTGTCCCTCGTATGCCTCTTGTTATTGTGTTTCTAAAATTAATTAATTTAGATCACTTTTACCTAATAAGTTATGTCCATAAGCAGCACTTTCAACTGAAATATGCAACTTGATTGTTATAAAATCATTATTTTCATGTATCAACAACAGTATTAAGAAAAATATTTAGGAGTGTTTACAATCAGATTAAAAATGAAAACATTGTTAGAAATAGAAAAAAAAACAAAATTTGATATATTCCTAACAATGATTCAACTTTGCTTATGTAAAGTTAAACTTTTAGTATCTCAGTTATTCAGAAAACTGCCTCTGGACATAATTTAAAGTGCCACTGAACTGAGATCAAAAGCGATGAGTAAGATATATTCAGAATGATGTCACCTGAGATGCCTCCGAGCCACCAAAATTGACATCATAATGAGTATTTAACTCTGATGAGCCCTGTCTTAGAGCCGTTGGACTCCTACCTCACACGGCACTCTGAGTCTTTGCGACCCGCTCTCTCAGTCTGTGGAAGACTGGAAGCGTCTGCCCGGAATGAAAGGACTGTGAGAAGCAAGCGCTGGATGCGAAGCCCCAGCTGTATTTAAATAATGGAGAACCCATAGAAACGACCCAATTACTGAGGAGTAAAATGATGGCTTAAAGAATTCAAGGGGGAAAAAAACTTATTTCAGTAGACTGTAATTAAGAAATTTAACATAAATTTCTTCAAAATATAATCAATTATTTTGGGCATCTAAAGGGCAAACATTAATTTTCTAGAAGATTTGCTGTTTTAGAAACATTCATTCCATACTTAGATGATGTGATTAAAATCACAGATGACTTTTTGATCTATAGTTTCCGTAAGTTGGAAATTATAGGCAGAATATTTGCTTAGAGGAGTGGGCCTTCATAGTCTCTGTACAGTGTCTACTCCCACACACAGTGTTTCTCCCTCCTCACCCACATTTTGATGACGGGGCACTGGTGGGAACTCCCCGGTCACACAAGCCAGCGGCCCTCCTTTGGCCTTAGTCTCGGGCCGCACTACTTTATCTCCTGGACCTCTCTTTTCTCACCTGGAAAGGAAAGGAGTTGGCTTTTAAGGTCCTTTCTTCTTTTATTAATCACTGAGACTTTTCCTGCCCCTCCAGGGTACAACTTATAAACAAGAAGAAGACTTGTTCAATTGTTTATTGATTATTTTGAAGCCATGAAAAAGCAAAGTATCCAGAAAGCATACATTAATAGACACTTATATTAATAGAAGTTTGATTAGTAAGAATGTTAGACCTTATTACAGATTCACAATGAGATTCCTTTCAATGTGGACTTTTTTCCTTCCGTGAAATAAGAGAGTTGATTCAGCGGAATGAAATCTGTAAGGTTTTTACTGAATGATTTTTAGTTAAATTCATGATTTCTTCCCTTTTCCTTCTAGAAAAGGAACCTCTCATTAGGGCACTCACCTCGTCTTGTACTTCCCCACCTCTGCCTGACCCTGTTTCCCCTCTACCACCTACTTCCCCTGTTACTATGTGACAAATTCTTTTTTTGTTACTGTTTTTTTTATTCAAGTACAGTTGTCTCCATTTGTCCCTCCACCACTCCCCCCACCCCAGCCATCCCCACCTCGCACCCTCGATCCTACCCCACTTTGGCTTTGTCCATGTGTCCTTTATACATGTTCCTGGATGGCCCTTCCCTCCTTTCCCCCCATTATCCCCTCCCACCTCCCCTCTGGTTACTGTCAGTTTGTTCTTAATTTCAGTGTTGCTGGCTATATTCATGTGATCTCACCTATAAGTGGAATCTAATCAACAAAACAAGCAAGCAAGCAAAATAGGACCATGACAAATTCTAAGTCTTTGCATTCTGGTATGAGAGACAGGGAGCAGCTGTATTCATCACTGCATCTCCAACTTCTAGCCAGATACTTGTTGAATGAATTAACATAAACATTTTTAGCCACAGCTCGACTCCCAGTGCACTGTTTGCCACTGGAGTCCACATCCTCCCATCACTTCCACCCCCTGGTAAAGAATGTTATCCCTCCATCCCGGGGCTCCAGACCACTACAGCCCTGTTTCTATAGCAAGACAGGAGTCAGGGGGTGGGAGAGTCTCTCATTTCCCTTGTTCTCATTTCCCTCATTCTCGTTGTCAGTAAGGCATTAGGAATGGGGATCTCCAATGTTTTGCCATAGAAGCAATGTTGAAAACATTGTTAGCTTGGGTATTTTAACACAGTTACAGCATGAGTTAGACAGATTTTTGTTTCCTGGCCAAGGAATATGTATATTGCAACACGATATTGTTCCTCTGGTAGTGTATATTCTGGGTTCCAAGTAACTGATCTGCAAATGAACTTTCATAAGGTAACCCATTGTAAGTTGAGGATGGCCTTTTCGGCTGTAGATATAGAAAGGTACATTGTTATAAGTACCTGAAATCTGTTGCATCCCAAAGAAAACTGTTTAGATTGTGACAAAAGAACAGAATTCCCAAATCAGTCATTGGCTTTTCCCACAAGTACAGATTTTCACATTAAGCAGAACCCTTCCAGAACACATCGACTATGAGAGCAAAGTAACATTGAACTTCGTAAAAATTGAATTTGAATAAAGGCTTTATTATTACAAACTTTGCCAATCCCCACTGTTTATAGTTCAAATGAAATTTTAAGTGGATTATTTGCATTTAAGCTGTCATCTGTGATTTGATTTTCTGTGGGGTGCTGCTTTTATTTTGATAGTGCTTCACTGGGGAAATCTTTTGATAGGAAATAGGCTGTTTCCTGTTCTATTTTTATGCCTCCACTCTTCTGTATCTTGAAGTCACCATCATCTTTTCCTTGTACTACTATAATTCACTCCAAGTTACTCCTGTGGCTCCATTCTTGCTCATCCTTAAGGTCCATGTCCCACTTTTCAATGTAAATTCTCAGACAGCGGACATTGCCTTATGTGCTTACCACCATAATACTGATGCTCAGAACCGTGCGGACACTCGACTGCATTAATGAGGGAATCAAATGGGTGCTTTGGATATTGATGATTGGTCAAGATTTCTTTCTTGGCCTTGGCTGTCCTGTGCTCTACCCACTAGATGCCAGTGACACTCTCCCAGTGTGACAGTAAAAAAAAGTTGCCAGACATTGCCACAGACTGAGAACCACTGGTCTAACTAGAAGGAGAATGAATCTCAATATTCATATGTTAGAATGATAAAAGCCAAAAAGATACATGGAACTCATTTCCACCACTGATTAATCTTTGAATCTTGGGCATTGTAATAATTAAATGGCTCCAGATATATGAACTAGCATGAAGTCCTTGCTTTCCAGACAGCTCCTGCCGGGCCTCCCCACTCATCCTCATCATGTGTCCTTGGGGAGGGATTGCAATCCCTCCCCAAGGACACATGATGAGGATGAGTGGGGAGGCCCGGCAGGAGCTGTCTGGAGTGTTATGATGTCCTGCATAGCTCAGTGGCTCTTCCAGGTGCCCAGTGTTTAGCTGTGTTATTTTGTTCTGCTCCTGATGGACCATTACTTGTAGCCATGGGTAGAGGAGTCTCATACTGGAGTGCTAAAAGTCAAATAGATTCCAGGAATTCAGAGTTTATTTCCACCCCTTATTGACGGGAAGACTGATTGCTGTATGTTCTCATTTGCTTGTTTTCTGTGAGCTTTGCTTGTGAGTTATTGTGAGGATCAAATGAAACTATTGGGGTGGCTAAAAAGTCTGTTTATTTTGTCCATAAAATAAAATACACATTTTTTATTTTCATCAATAACTTCATTGATTTGGATATTTTGAGTATGTCAGCTATCTCCCATATGGTATAATGTTGATTGTTCTCAGTTAATGTCTTGATTTGATCACTATCGACTTCAACTGGTTTACCCAACCGTGGAGCATCATCCAGTGAGAAACCTGCAGCACGAAACTTCACAAACCACTTTTGACATGTTCGATGAGTCACAGCACCTTCTCCATACACTGCACAAATCTTTTTTGCATTTCAGTTGCATTTTACCTTTCTTGAAATAATAAAGCATAATATGCTGAAAATGTTGCATATCTTCATCTATCTTCAATAATTAAAATGGCTACACAAAAATTCACAAATTTTGATAATTTTTTTAAATGCATGCTGATATGACAACTGTCACTGTACAAATTAACAAAATTGTTTTGAATTAAGTTAAAAACCACTAAGTGCTACTAGGGCCATCTTACAGAAAAAACAAACTAACTTTTTGGCCAACCCAATATGTAAGTGAAATACTAAGTCAGAGCTAGGCACATAGGTGGCGCTTAAAACAGGAGAGCTCTCTTTCCCCTCCTTTCTGAAATTTCTCAAGCCATTTCTGTGTGTTTGTACATATTCATATATTCAGACCTCCATCCATTCATACGTAGGTATGGTTAGTCATGCAGTAATTAACATATTCATTGAAGAACATTTATTGGACACCTATGTGCCAGGGGTTGGCACTGTTGAGGATGCGGGAAGTGGAACAATGAGAAATAGTACGGTGGACAGTAATCATTAGCAGTGATGGAGCTCTCAGATATCTTCTTTGCTAAGTTGTGCATGTATAGAGTAAAAAAATAGTTGAGAATTATTCTAGGAACCGCCATTTCAGGAGTATGATTGTGTGAACTGTTGTATCATAAAAATGCACCAGCACCATGTGCAGGCAGGTTTCTTTTTCCAAAACAATGAATGCAAAGTATTAAAAATATGAACCTCGACCCAATTAATTTTAAGCTATTGACGCTGACAAATCAGAGTGATTTAAGCATAAACAAAAAAAAAGAAGAAAAACAGCTTTTCAGTTTGATTCTCTTTTCTGGTTTATTGTACTTCTGAATACCCTTAAAACTCAGATGAGTGTTTGAGGTCTACTTGGGTGATGAAGAACATTTCTGTGTCATCTGGAAAATCCTTGTGCCTTCCTGTCTGAGAATATTTGGATTGCACTGAATTTCCTCTTTGGCAGATGGGTGAAAATAACATTTTGTAAGACATGGCTGCGCCATCCCTGAGCTCTGCTACAACATGCTTAATGGGCTGTAGTAGTGTTTTTATTGTCTTATAACTTGGCTTCCTTAACGTGTTTGGAGGTCTTTAAAATGCACCTTTGAGCATTGCTCCATGTGCTTTGTGTCCCCTGAATAAATATTATACCCCTATTGCCTTTTTAATTTTGAAATTTGATAACAGTAACGAAAGAGAAATCCCTGACCATTTTATACATTTTGCCACTTCATTTCACATAGCTCCTTTTAGTTTCCAGGGATGTATTTCTGCTAAATACGTTTGTCTGTTCTGAATGGGCGTTACTTGGTTATGTAATGGAAAAAAAAGGAAAGGGAAAAACAGAAAGAAAGTAAAATCCTACTACTGCTCTATTGGTCTTCAACTGGTGTTATTTGGCAAACTGGAAGCTTGAGATTTGAAACAGACTAGTAGACACTCTACCATCAAAAGCATCTGAGAGGAAGGGGCGTTTTGGACAGACAAGGCATTCTTACGCACTGGGTCTCAGCGAGAGGGAGTTGGGCCTCAAGGGGAAAGTCCCCGGAGAGGAGCATTTCAGGTGCCACCTGATTCAAGCACGAACGTTGTGGGAAACATCTGCCCGTGGCACTCACGTCTGGTGGCATGAGGGGCTGATGGGAATGACTTCACGTGGGGCTTGGCCCAGATGAGTTACGAGCTTCTCCGTGGCCATGGCACAGCTGGGCTTTACAAATATGAAGGAACTGTGCTTAACTGCCAGTGACTATGACGTATTTTGTTGAGAAAAGTTTATATAGAAATACTGTTGTTTATTGAGAATTTACAGTGAGCCAAAGATAGTGCCCCATGCTTTAAGAGCTTTATTTCATTTAACTTTCACAATAATTCCACTTGGGTAATATTTAGTGCCATTATCTTTGTTTTATCAATGGGAGGACTGAGGTTTATGGTGATTAAGTAACTTAACCACAGACTCAATGCCGGTAAAAGAATATAGAATATAATATATACGGCTTCAGATTATTTGCTGCAGTCATAGAATTTTAAATCTAGAGGAATCTTAGAAATCATTCAATCTTTTCCCCATACCCCCCACCAATATTTTAGATGAGGAGGACCCTGAACTTCTGAGAATTTCTGAGTTTTCCTTCAAAATATCCTGATCAAGCTGTTACTTTAACAAATACTTAGGAAGGCTTTGCATTTGTTGAATTTTATGTTAATATTACTTTATTACCAGTGCATTGGGTTTAGACAGGTTGTGCGTGGATTGCACTAAACTGGTCATTTAGAGTTTCATAGTCTGTTGAGTGTAGGGGGCTGCATGGGGTAGACTGAGCTGGGCTGGTCGATTTGGGATGTCTGCCTAGGCCTGGGTGTGTCGTGCGGGCCCTTCGGCGTTGGTCAGGTGGACAGGGGGCGTAACCGCTGGTTGCCTCTTAGTATTTAAAAGCCAACAGTAGAGAATAAGACCACATTTACCCATTTATCTGTGAGATATTAAAATTGCCATTGACTGCTTTACTACGTACCTTTTAGGCTGTTGATGTATATTTTTTCCTCTTAAAGACTCTTGTTGCTACCAAATACCTGCTTTTTACGTTGATCGAATGTTATTTGTGAAAGCAAGAGGCATTATGTATGATGTGATTTGTATGGGACTGTGTGCCACCGTTAAAGATGAATCTTCTTGGTCTTCTCCGTTTATTCCATTGTTTTTCAAACTTGTGGGTGGAAACCCACTTGGGAAACATGGTGAAAGATTCTCATTTTAAAATTCTGGGTTGGGTCCCAGGAGTTTTCCTTTGCTCCCTATCCCACCTCAGGGGATTTTGATGTGAGTGGTTCATAACCAAACTTTGACAAATGCTGAATTACAGGAAGGACGCGCTTTTGATCTCTCTGAAAAGAAATATTTAGCTTATTAGACTAGAGGTAATTTTCTTTTCTGCCAAATGTAAAATTAGAACCTTAGGACTGAATTTATTTATTTCTACAGAGACTGCAGCAATACTTGGAAGTCTAAGGAAACAAAATATTCTGATCATTTTTTCGCAGGAGGAGGTTTTCTTTTTAATGTAGATGGTTTTGTTGGCTGTGCTGCTTTTCGCTCGGTCCTGCAGCATCAGCATCAGACTGAGACGTGGAGGTGATGCACGTCTGTCTTGGCCAGAACCAAGACTGCTCAGAACGGTGAGAGGCCGCAAAGCTCCGTGGGCATCCAGTCTGCTCTCTCCCTTGAACTTTGTGGTGCTCCCTTTCCTTGCTCCTCAAGTGTTTGGGAATTATGTCTAAAAGGCACATGTGAGTTATTTTAAGTGTTTAGTTCATAGTTAAATTTCAAAATGTCCGTTTCTATGTAATTATATATAGCAACTGTATAATGGCTGTAGGAGATTACTCGCCAGTTGGTTCAGTTTTCTGTTGCTTTAGCCCTTGGTTAGCGTGGCGTTCACTGTTAGGGCTACAGCTAGGATGGGAGTGGGATGCAGAACCCACAGCTTCGCCCTTTCGGGTGGTTCCCACACCCACCAGGCCCGTGGGTAAGCATGGCTCTTGTTTTCCATGGATAGCCCATCTCTCTCTCTGGCTGTCTTTTCCAAGGCCCTCAAACAGCGCTTTAAGGAGGGATGGGGGAAGTATGCAGAGAAAGTCCCCCTTAGATTGAGAAGCAAATAAGCTTAAGTATTCTGTCAGGCTCCAAGCCAAAGAAAGTGCTAAGCATGACAATTAATTGGATAACTACCAAAACACCTCTTACTGTAACTGTAATTCAGAATAGCCTTAGCTGAAGTTTAAAAAAAATGGTATTAATTAATTTGACTGTTTCTAAGAGCACTCACCAAATGTCTGCACTGTTTGCATGCTAGGTTTTGGCATTGCAAGCAAGGGGAGGGGGATAAATAGTGCGGTTCTGGCTCGCGCTGGGGATTTCATCCTCACAGCAAGCAAGGAGGTGTAGATAGTCATGTCTCCACATCACAGGTGAGGAAAATGAAGGTCACACAAGCAGCGTGCTTATATCTGAAACCTATGGCTTTCTCATTACTGAACGGCACTCCTGAGCGAGTCAGGGTGACAATATCACTAATAATAGAGCTGTGATTTCTGTGTTGAAGGGTTTGTATTCCAGGGAGAGAAGACACACACACAAATCATGGGGCCCGTACATTTTTATTAAGGGGCAAGTGAGCCATATAGATAAATGCTGTGGGGAGTTTGAGGAATGAGACGATACGCTGGGCCAGGCCGTCATGAAACATGTCATTGTCGAAGTCAGAGTTGAAATGAGTCTGAAGGAAAGAGGGTCTTGATTAGTTAACAGAAATAAAAAGACCACTCCCAGTATGGAATGTACTTCAGCCTGGCAGAGACAGAGAGCTGGTTATCGCGGTTGAAGGACAGGGTGCATGGTTGGGAGAGCCTAGAAGACACTAGAAGGACCGGGGACGCCTTGACAGTTCAAGTTGGGCCGGGCTGCGACATGCCATGGTTGCAGTGGGAGCATCTTTATGTGATTGAACAAAGGCCGGTTGCCAGGTGTATCAGGATTCACCACGAGGACACGTGCTGACTGGAACTGAGACTGAGGATGCTGGAGGTTTGGAGAGGCTACTTCGGAGATGTGGCGCAGTGACCTAGCCTTGAGGTGATGAAAGGAGGATCTTAGAAAATAGAAAATAGACAAAAAGGTAGATTTGGCAGATGAATGACAGAATTAGTGGCTGACCAAAACCAGAGAGACTGGTCAAGTGAAACAGGGATGCTACCACACTGAAGTGAAATTAAGTCCGTGCAAAAAAATTCATTTTTGTTACCAAAATGCTCACTTTGTTTATCTGCCAAGTGTAAGAAGCATGTCCATGGAATCACAGCTTAGAGAAGAGTGGGAAAGATTTGACTGGAAATCATGATTACGCCCATTTGTCGTGTATGTAGAAGTCTTAATGTCCCTGTTAGTAGCTCCAGTAGGAACTAGCCTGTGAGTCCTGACCATGGGGTATGACATTAGAGTCCAGAGCTGCCCTAGCTGATTAGGGTCATCTGCTCACTCTGCTGAATAGAATCGCATATGTACATTCATGTGGAGGAGTTTGCAAGGATACACAAACAATGCAATGCACCCTTTTACACAAAGCTCTATAACATTAATTTAGAGAATTTTGCAATTCAGTGGAATAAAAACACACAAAAATGAGTTAGTATTTAAAGTGAAGAATGAAGTATACAGAACATTTCTGTGTTTCAAATGTTTTATTTGAAATCTAATCAAATTGGTATAGACACCAATTGGTTCTGATTTCAGGGATTTTATGTTTGTGTTGAGTTCTTCAATAATAAAGGTTATTTAGAGAAACGTGAAGTTGCATGTCCATTATTAAAACATTTGAAAATTTTGAAGACATTTAAAAAAACATTATGTTGCTGATGTTTAATTGTATAATATCAAATGCAAACTCCAATTTCATTTGTTGTGATGTACCATGATTTGATTTGAATTACTTTGATAAATTCTCTATTTCAAGTACATGTTCTTCCTCATATTTCTTTACTTTTAGGCCCAAAGTTTTTTTTCCTAGATGGATTTCCATTAATTGTTTAATATTTTACTTCTTATTTTTTGTGTTTTCATATTAAAAAGATATTTGTAGATCGTTCATGAAATCACGTTTGAAAGCTTTGTGTAAATTTCCTTTTGATTTATTGTGGACTATAATCAACTCAAAAGAGATTCTATTGTTTAGATTTTAAAAAAATAACTAATCAGGTCAGATTTCTGCATCATATCCTGTTTTATCCTTTAATTTTAACTTTAGAAGTAGATTCCTCTTTGTTTTCCTGATCTCAAGGCAGAATTCAGAATGCTGAGAACAATGTGAGACAGAAGGATATTTTCAGTGGGGAAAAGAAAAGTTTAGTTCTAATCTTCTCACGTATCTGTTCTATTTTTTAAAAACCAAGTGCTATAAAAGTAAATAATGATGATATGAATGATTTCTTTATTGAGAAAATCAACTTCCAATTAACTAATGAATATTCTTTTTAATCAGTGTTAATTGACACATTTCCTGCACTCACAAACCCAGGGCTTGCATAATGGCTCATTTGAATTGTTCCCTATTTCCCCTTTATGTTTTGGTTGTCCTGTTGGGTGTAATTGTGTGGTGTTTCCTGAATTCCCTGGTCTGGAGCTAGGTGGAGCTATGAGATCTTCTGTAAATACACAACCAGCAGTGGCTCTACTGGACTGTGTTTAACAGGAAGTACCTGCTGCCCACGTTAAAAGCCTTGCCCTTTTATCTTAAAAAGAATGTGCAAAAGTCCACACTTTGGAAACCTCATTAAAAGGAACAGATAATCTCAAAGTTCTCTAATGATCATTTTGTACGCAGTGGTAAAACAAATATAACAATTCCCCAAAACAAAGCTAAAAGAAAAAACACACATACAAGCACAGATACAATAACACTCATACCAAATTAAATGTTTTGTCATGAAAAATACATATATTTGTTTTCTTTTCCAAAAGAGTATAATTTTCTGAAAAACCTGCAAAGTACAGAAAGTGATGGGGAGGGGAGCATATGGCAATATTTTCAGGACTCATCATTAAATTTTATACACACGTTGGATAGATATTGGGGATTATATACATAATACATGTTGTAATATATGCACACAATTATGTATACATGTGTATGCATGTATATATATGTGTGTATATGCATATATGTATATATAATTATTTAAAAGTGGAACATATTTCACAAAGGAGGACTAAAAGTTTTGCCTACAGCCTCTGGTTAGAATTCAGATGTGACTTTGAGAGTTGCCCTGTACACATGGTGTTTAGAAAGTCTCAGCAGTGGAGCTGGTCCATGCCTACAGGACAGTCTGGAGAAGAATGCTATTTATTTTGTGTGTGGTAGTTTTGTTTTTCTCTCAGCTCTCTATTGGGCCATCCGTGCAGTTGTCTGGATTTGTTATTCAATGTGTTTAGGGCCTGAGAAATATGCCCAGACTTCTGTCTTACTGCTGAATATCTGTTAGGACAGAAGTTGTTAAAGGTCATCTGCTTACTTTGAGAAACTAATTGTAATAAATTCTTCTGTGTGCTTCTCTAATTGGATTAGCTTTAGCTCTATTCTATTCAGATATTTGAATGATGGTGTGGATGATTTTCATTC
Source organism: Micronycteris hirsuta (assembly GCA_004026765.1). Classification (NCBI taxonomy): domain Eukaryota; kingdom Metazoa; phylum Chordata; class Mammalia; order Chiroptera; family Phyllostomidae; genus Micronycteris; species Micronycteris hirsuta. The sequence goes on along the minus strand of PVJI01000459.1, from coordinate 32,746 downwards.
ACCTAATTTGGCAAATACTCCTGAAATCAAGTACGTATTTGAACTCTACACTTTCTTTGTCTCATTTAAGTTGCTTGTAGACTTTAACCTAATTCCTTTATTGGAAATTGCATCTCTTTAAGCTTAATTCTCCCTCTGTACTCTGTCCTTATTTGCTTTTCAAATTTAGAGGAGTAAACAGTATTTTAAACAGTTTCGAAAGGCTGTAAGGAGTAGAGAGAGGGTTGTTGGTTTGACTTTAATAAGTACTTCACTCTAAGAGTATATTATCTATCTAGCTGTTAGATAAATTATAAATATAAATAGATATGTTGTAACAATGATAAACTACTATAAAATAATAAATAATAAAAATTAATTAATAGATCAGTAGAGATCTTACATCTATATGAAGAACCAAAACAGTTAAAATATGCGTAAGAAGGGGTACACTGAAGCTTATAGCTGTTTCGGGCAGAATCTTATTCAAGACCTGCCTGTGTGTTCTTTACCAACAATTAGACTGAGCTTCATTATCAGCCTCTTTCCCTAAAGAAGGCTTGAAGGCCATTTAATCCTTATAGCAGTGATATCCGCTACCTGTGGCATAGTGCCATTTTAACAAGTAAGGAAGCTATAGCTCAGAGGGTTCATTCCCGTGGTCTGAATTTTTCTGGTTGATAAAGTGAGAGATTTAGACTCAGCTGTTTGATTCTCAAGTCAGGGCCTTCCCTAGCCATTCGGTACTCATTTGTCCAGCCAGACACCCGCCACTCATCCACTGCACTTTCTTAAGTATGCGTGCCATGCCAGACACTCTTCAAGTTGCTGAGCATTAAATGGTAAATGACACCAGTGAGGTCTGCTTGTAAAGGGGGACAGATAGTAAACAAGTTGGAAAAATAAAACAATGTAAAAGCGTAACGTGGTAATAAAGAAAAAGCAGGGTGTTGTGTGAGAAGGCGACTAGAAACACCGTTGGGTAGGCTGATCATGACGTGTCTCTGCTGACGTCACACCTGAGACCACATTGTGGTTCTAGAAGCAAATTCGGGAGGAAGAAGGGGCAGGAGGCAGCTGGCAGTGAGAGAAGAGGCGGGCTAACAGCAAACAGGTAACAAAGAGAGGAATGCAACTGTGATGCCAGAGTGTGGGAGTTCTTACTGTGGATCCGGTCCCCTTCTCACCACACCTCTGACAGCAGCCCTGGGTTGTAAGGGAGAACGCTAATCGGTGCTCCTGATGGCTCAGGTGGCTCATACAAAAAAAGGTGAGATATGTACCTTTGTTTTACAGAAACTAAGTACTTATGAAGCACTTTACAAAAAAGTAGTAAGTTTAGATTAAATAAGTTTGAATGCCTGCAATTAATAAAGCAGCATTAGTAGAAAGTCCACCGTAAGAGAATACCACAGTACCTGACAATGACAGAGAAGGAAGACCTAAATGCAACATTTATATCTCCCAGGTTTTAAAAGGCATATAGGATCTATGGATGTAGAAAGTGAAGTAAGATTTTTTTGTTGTTATTGTTATTAAAGTATAACTAACATACAATAAAAGGCAAAGATTTTAAATAAAACCTTCAAAGAGTTTTACCAAATGTAATCACTTGCATAGCTGCCACTCAGAGAATGGAGAACTTTTTGTCACTCCAATATTTTGTTTTGTGCCTCTTTCCAGTCAGTTCCCCCCACCCCCAGAGGCAACCACTGCTCTGATTTTTGTCACCCCAGGTTAGTTACAGAGCTTTATATCAATAAGAGCACAGTTTGTAATTTTGGGAGCGTGGCTTCTATCATTTCACATAATGATTGTGATATTTAGCCACATAGTTGTGCGCATCAGTGGCTCATTCTTTGGTGTAGAATACTATTCCATTTCTCCCCCAGAGCAATCCTAGTTGCCATGAAGTGATATCTTGCGGTATTTTTAATTTGCATTTCCCTTCTGACTAATGCTATTTGTTCTTTTTGTGATTTTAAAAGTTTATTTAATCTATGTTTTTAACAGTCTTGCTGTTACAACCCGTAAGGTTCACCCATTTACGGTGTGCAACTTAGTGGTTTTTAGTGTATTACAGAGTTGTGCAACTGTTGCCAAAACCTAATGTTAGAATATTTTCATCACCTCAAAAGGAAACCTTGTGCCCGTGAGCTGATCTAAATATTTTATATATTTCCCATGCCTGATCTATATATTTTAAAATGAGTTTACATATATGTCATATATAATTACATATATAGATATAAATAATCAAAGTCTTACTGAAAACTCTGTTGGCTTTATGTCTGTTCACAGTGAGCATGAAGATGGTGTAGTTCCTAATAATTGTATCTCTTCAAATTCCTTGGTAGGTCATGAGAAAAGCTGTGGATGGAGTGCTCTCAGACTTAAATGTGCATTCAGGTCACTTAAAGATCTTGTCAGAGTGCAGATTCTGATGAGGTAGGTCTGACGTGGGGCTGAGAGTCTGCATTTCTAACAAGTTCTCACATGCCCACGCCACAGGTCCATGGGACCGCTTTGCGTAAGAAGTTTTGGTTGGCCTGTCTTTAAGAGGGACAGTGTAAGAGAGACTATATATTGTATTTAACATTCTTTATCTGATGTTTTATATGCAGATGACATTTTTATCTATGGAGCAGTTCTTAATCCATCTTGAATTTTTAAGAAGTTCATCCCATCTTTTTGGAAGTGTGTAAAAGGGAATGGACTTTAAGAATTTTAAAGGCAGGATTAAGGAAAAGGCTCCCAAAATCTTACAGCATGTCATTAAGTTCATCGATAGCTTACAAAGGACTTGCTAAAGAATGAATGAGAAACCATTGTACAGGGAGAGCCCTTTAGGGCCCCTGAGGAGACTAGCTGACTCAGAACAGTATTTCTTCAAAGCCCTTGCAGGGCCTTTCTTCCGTTTCTGGACCTGCTTCTTTACTGTACTCGCCCAGAGTTTTTTGAAGCTGTGGAGTGAAGTAGGAATTGTACGCAGAGCTGGAGCCAGTTGAGTGAGGCTGGCCTGGGCCTCCGGAAACAGAGCGATATCCGTCTCTGCCTCAGTCCGGCTGTGGATTGTTAGTTAGACAGTGAACGGAAGGACAACACGACACTCAATAATTGCATCAAACCCTACGTGGGGCTTAACTATTTTGTCTCATAAAGTGCAGTAACCCAGGGGCTCATTTAGAAAGCCCTCTTTGCGAACATAATGGCTTTAACTGAATCAGTCCTTGGTAGAAGCTTTGCATTGGTATGTCTAGCATCCATGCACGTAGTTCCTTAAAGCTGGCTGTAATGCCCACTTTTGTAGAGCAAACCAAAATTTCCTGTCATTCGTCATCAGACGATTGGAGAGATGTTTGTATGGGCTTTAAGTAAAATGACTGTTGGATTGAGTTAAAGGATTTTAATTTTGTACAAAAAACGCAGAAGTGGCAAATGCCTCATGCTGCTCTTAGCCTTGCAGATGTGTAAACTTCAGAAATAAAATGCAAGGAGTACTATAGATCTTGATTTTTTTTTTTTTGTTTTGTTTTTAGTTCTTTCAACAAGCTGCGGCAGTGCCTCTACTGTGACAGGCATCCCATCACTCTGACACGAGAGATGCCTCTTTCCCGGCCTGGTGATCTCCACTCAGAATCGTGCTTCCTCCGAGTGGTTTCCATCACGCCCAGTTCCTAATAAATTTTAAATTGTACAAAGGTGTTACATGTACCCAGTAGGGGCCACTGCCATACGTCGTCTGAAGTCTTGACTGAAAGCCCTCCATTTGAAGATAAAGGTGATGATGTAAATGAAAGCCTTCCTCTAGAGAAATTTTGCATAGCAAGAGTATTTAAAGCGAAGTATATAATTCTGTCAGTCTACTAAAGAACATCACCAAAGATGCTAGTATTTTATGAGGGTTCAATATTCAATGACTTTCTAAAACAAAACAAAACAACTAATTTGTTCAAATAGTGAGGGGTAGCAAATTAAGATTTATTTAGTAATGACAATAATTGCAGTGCGTTTGCAGACAGAAAAATTCTGTTTCTACTCAAGTCTAGCCAAATACCATGTGTTCGTTTGAAACATCAATGAGGTGCCCTACATTGTTATTTTGTTCATTCCAGAGAAAATAATTCCAGCTACAGCGTTTTAACTATGACTCTGTGTTCTTAGAACTGAGTAACTTCCTCAGACTGAATGTATTAAATTAGTTTCAATTTCCTGCCAAAATTTATAGACAGGTTGTAAATGAAAAAGCTGCCTCTGCTCTTCATTATCACTATGTATTATAGTTTTTTTAAATAAAAATGTTATTTACTTGCACCTACTGTCAGATATTAAACTACAGAGGCATCCATCAACAGTTCTGTTGGCACCATAAAGAAAAAAATCATGTAACGGCACACCTGGCTTTAGTGGTTTTTTTATAGAATAGAGTCAGAGTTGCAAGGTGACTTTGATATGTCAGAAAAGCTAATTATGTCCCATCAAAGGACTGAAGAAATTGCCTTTTTTAATGAAAAGTATTTTATAGGAGGTGACAATGATCTTAGGCAAAGCAGTAAAACTAGGTGTATAATTATATAAATTCTTTAAATTCTTATTAGACTTAGCTAATTGACATGTTACTGTCCAATAATGTAGGAAAAAAATGGTCAAACATAAAAATTGGAACAATGGTTGTGGACTGCAGAAATACTGACTAATCTAAAACTGAGTCTGTCTCTGTTTTATAAGTACAGCCTCAGTTTCTTCTTGACACTTTTTTATACCCAGGAAGGTTTTACCTTGTGTTGAAATAAGGATATCACAGATTTTCATAACAATAAACTATTAGTCAACAAGACTAAAAGACAACCTACAAAATGGGAGAAGGTATTTGCAAACCATACATCTGATAAGAGCCTGATAGAAAAATATGTAAAGAACTCATACAGCTCAGTAGAAAAAAAAACAAAAACAAGTAAGTCCATTAAAATTTGGCAAAAATCCTGGCTGGTGTGGCTCAGTGGATTGAGCGCGGGCTGGGAACCAGGGGGTCCGGGTTTGATTCCCAGCCGGGGCACATGCCTGGGTTGCGGGCCAGGTCCCCGTGTGAGGGCCATGTGAGAGGCAACCATACATTGCTATTTCTCCCTCTCTCTCTCCCTCCCTTCTCCTCTCTCTAAAAATAAATAAATAAAATCTTTAAAATAAAATAAAATAAAATTTGGCAAAAGGACCTGAAAAGACATTTTTACAAATGGCCAATAGGTATATGCAAATGACCAACAGGTACATGAAAAGATGCTCAACATCACTAGTCATTAGGGAAATGAAAATCAAATCACAATGAGATACCACCTCACACATGTTATAATAGCTATAATCAAAAATACAAGAGATAAAAAGTATTGGCAGGAGTGTAGAGGAAAGGGAAACTTTGTGCACTGTTGGAGGGAATATAAATTGGTACAGCCATTGTGGAAAACAATATGGAGGTTCCTCAAAAAATTAAAAATTGAACTATCATATGATCCAGTATCATATGATAATGGATCATATGATACATTAAAGTATGTATGCAAATGAAATGAAATCAGTATCTCAAAGAGATATCTGCACTCCGATGTTCTTTGCAGCATTATTCATAATAGCCAAGATATGGAAACAGCCTAAGTGTTTGTGATGGATGAATAAAGATAACATGGTGTGTGTATATGTAAATATATTGTAGGTGTATCATATATACATTTATGTTTATATATGCGTGTGTGTATGTGTGTATTATACACAATGAGCTATTATTCATCCATAAAAAAGATGAAGGTCCTGCCATTTGTTACAACATGGGTGAGCCTGGAGGACAGTATATTAAGTATTGGGCTGGCCAAAAATTTCATGTGTTTTTTTCCCTAAGATGGCACTAGGAGTGCTTAGTTGTCTTTAACTTCCTTCAAAACAATTTTGTTAGATTGTGTTGGGACAGCTATCATAGTGTGCATTAAAAAAAAAGACATCAAAATTGGCAAATTTTTGTGTAGCCATTTTAATATTGAAGATGGAAGAACATATCCAACATTTTCAGCATATTATGCTTTATTATCTCAAGAAAGGTAGTTGAACAATAATAAGAAAAAGATTTAAAATAATATCCCCCCCCAAAAAAATGCAACTGAAACACAAAAAGATCTGTGCAGTGTATGGAGAAGGCGCTGTGACTGATTGAACATGTCAAAAGTGGTTTGTGAAGTTTTGTGCTAGAGGTTTCTCTCTGGACAATGCTCCACAGTCAGGTAAACCAGTTGAAGTTGATAGTGATCAAATCAAGACATTAATTGAGAACAATCAACATTATACCATGCAAGAGATAGCTGACATACTCAAAATATCCACATCGGTAAAGTTATTTGTGAAAATGGAAAATGTGTCTTTTATTTTACAGAAAAAAATAAACTGACTTTCTGGCGAACCCAATAAAATAAGCCAGACACAGAAAGACAAACACTGCGTGGTCGCCTGTGTGGAATCTAGAAGAGCTGAACTCACAGAAGCAGTGGGTATAGTCCAGAGGCCGGAGGTGGGGGGGGGGGTGGCGAACAAAGTGGAGAGATGTCGGTCAAAGGGCATGAAACCTCAGTTATGAGATGAGTAAGTTCTCGGAATCTAATGCACACCATGGGGATTATGGTTAATTATACTGCATTGTATACTGGACATTTTCTAAGAGAGTTGAATTTAAGAATTCCCACCACCACTACCCTTCCCCCAAAGGTAACTACCGTATTTTTCAGACTATAAGATGCACTGGACCATAAGATGTACCTAGGTTTTACAGGAGAAATGTAGGGAAAAAAATTTTAAAGCAAAAAATGTGGTAAAGTATTTAATAACATAAATAACATAATATTTCACCAATGTAAATGTAAACAGAACTCACAGCGAGCCAGGTAAGTTACATTTGGACTATAAGACGCACCCCCATCCCCCCCCCCAAATTTAGGGGGAGAAAAGTACGTCTTATAGTCTGAAAAATATGGTCTGTAAGGTGAGATGATGGATGGGTTAATTAGCTTGGTTGTGGTAATCATTTTACAATGTATAGGTATATCAAATCATTGCATTGTATACCTTAAATATATATGATTTGCATTTGTCAGTTACATCTCAATAAACCTGGAATAAGAAAAATAAGCTGTTAGAAACATATGTCATATATAGGCCCCTAAAAACCACAATATTCTTAGCTGAGGGTAATAAATTGCATAAGTATCTTTATACTTCTATACTTTTAATATGTATGTGCATGTATCTGTGGGAAACATATCATGTACACATGAATTTAAATTTTAATTTTTGAAGAGCCATATTAAGGGTGAATCTGAAGTGAGTCCTGCTGTTCTATTTATAAGGGTTAAGAGCAGAATGTTTTATTGCTAGCTTTGACAGAATGTATGTGATTATTAGTGATGTCTTTTTTTAGAAAATTGTAAATTATAGGAATGCTGCACAGGAAGAAAGAAATGAAGCATACAGTAGTTATTTAGGTTTACAAGATTGACAATGACTTTTTTTTCTTTGCAGAAGGTTCAGTACTTAAAGCAGAAAGCTGTAATTGTTGGTTGCTGTGGATGCCCCGAGCTATTTGGGATGTGGAAAGATGTACACTATAAATGTTCACTCCTGTAATTGTCATCACTTCAGCACAGTTCAATTATAGCTCTTTTGTAGGAAAGGTACATGAAGACATGATTTCTGGAAGCGTTCTCTAATGTTGACCACTCAGTTTTTAAAAATCACAAATGTGAAAGACATGAACCCATTTTTGTTACCAGATGCTGCGTGGATTTTGAAGCCTCCTCTCTTTGTAGCTCAGGCAGTGATCCAAGCAGAGACTGTGACGGGGCAACCAACAGAGTAGTTGTTTTAATGCTTGGCATGGGATAACCTCCCAGGACATGCTTAATCTTTTTAGCTTTGTGACTCTGAAATTATGAAGTGAGGCAAAGATATTAACTAGGCTGGGTGGTAGAGCCCACATGTGTGAGTACAGGTAATCAGGCTACGTTTATCCCCATCTTAACTCATGTTCTTTGACATGGGCCAAATCACTTCTTTTGCTGAGTATCTTAGAATGCTGTGGTCAGCTCTAAGCTTGCTTGGGCAGTGTGACACTCATGGAGGGAACCACTGCAAAATGGATAATTTATAAAAAATCTAGGTCGGAGCATTGGCTTGGGAAACAAATACCTTGATGGGTTGTAAGGGCAAGTAGAATATTCTAAAATTACTCTTGATTGCTTACTTTGCATTCCCTTTGTAAATCTATTAAAGATTGCCTCTTATCGGCATTAAAAGATTGGGGAATTGAATATTCAGTCTGAGGTGGTTTGGCTTGTATGTGTATTCTTATACCTAATCAATTTTTGTACTCGCAGCTCATAGCTTGATTCTGAAATTAGGTTTACAGATCCTGGATATCACTGGGCTTATTCTTTTTGCCAATGCTGGGTTGACTGGCCAACAAAAGCCAGGTGGCCAGACTCCAGTCAGATTTAAATGTACTCTAACTAATGATTAGTAGAGTTTCAGTGGGAAAGGAGGGTAAGGTTCTTTTAACTTTGGTTGTTTTATTAAGTGTGAAATAGCTAAGCATCCTTTTATATTGATCAGACATAATGTGACCTCTAATGGATTTATTTCTTTGCTGTACCTGGATTATGTTTCTCAAAAGGAAGAGATTGGATCCACAACTTTCTTTTCCAGGCTGCCGACTTCTGATATGTGGAGATTGCTCTGTAAAATGCCCCCCTTCTCTGAAAGATTCCTCTCACTGTTTTCAAAGTAGCTGCCAAAGCCCTAGAAAAGAAAAGGTTTGCCAATCATGTTCTTTGAGGAAGCTTGGAAGAGTGGTTTGTTCTTTACCATCATTTAGTGTGTTGGAGTTATCAGCTGCTCTCCATCTCTGGCTTTGGCTGGTTGCCTGCAAGTTTCATGTAGTACGCAGCAGCTTGGAGTAGAGCAGAGTATGCAAACGCCTTGTTATCTTCCCGAAATGCACAGCTGATGTGGGGCTGCACACAAATGACTTTCCCATGGACAGGATATCTGGTCTAACTACTTTTAAAAAATTGTATAATCCTATAGGGAGTCCTAGCTAACTAATGCAATAATTATCCAGGAGTGGAGCCAACATCCTGCGATTATAACAGGACAAACGTGCTGCATATTTCTGTTCCTGTATGTCTCTTGGCATCTTGAATTAATATTTTATCATCTTTCATTAAGAAAAAAATAAACCAGAGGAGCCTTGGATCATAGGAATTACCTGTTGTGTAAGGTTAGGAAATTTCTGTGAAGCTTTTTCCATCTTGGTGAAATAATTTCCTACTGCTGAAAACAATTCATGTTTGTATTATAGCTAAGTAGAAGCCAGCGTTTTCTTGAGGTCTGTGCTTGAGAAAAACATGACCTATAGATATTATCTTTAGCTACTTCAGTTTTTCTTTTTTTCTTAAATTTTTTCAATTGTTATGCTATTACGGTTGTCCCAGTTTTTCCTCCCTTGCCATCCTTGCCCATCCCCCCCCACAGTCAGTCCTCACGTGGTCGCCACGTCCGTGGGTCATTCACACGTGTTCTTTAGTCCCATCCCCTATCATTTCTGTCATCTGTGTTGATGTAACATACTATTTTCAAAACGACAATGAAATGATTTATTTTTGGCTGAAATCAGAGCAGATTAACCATATTCAATATCTGTAAATTGGTAAACCTTAGTGGGCAGCTGTTTCTTCAGCAGGATGTGATATATTTTCTGCAAAACTTTGGTTGTTATACATTGACAATGTAACCTAATCTTTCGAATTTTGCTTAATTAAATTAGCAAACAACTAGAAAAATTTAAGCTCCTTTTAGTCGTAAATGACTCACCATTGTCCTTTTGAATAGCTGGGGAATTTAGTTATTTTAACTTGTGTATTTCAGTCTAAAAATAAGAACAAGTTTCGGACTTCATGGATAATCCCCAACAATGGCAGGCTGATGCTAACCAAATGGGATACTTTCAAAGGCAAACTCCTGGTGAATTCCAGGCCAGGCTCTTGGGAAAGGAAGAGTAGGTTGCTCAGAAAGAAAGTATGTTTGTCACTAGGAGTCAAGAGTACTGTGAGCGTGGGAAGGATCCGTGTTGTCTGGGCAGGAGTCCTCCACTCCCAGAGCTTCTGCTCTGTCCCTGAAGCTTCAGTGTGCTCAGAGCAAAGCTAGAGCCAGGTCCCAGGAATCGGGCTTATGCTGTGGCTCTCGTTCATGGAGGGCCCAGTAGATGGCTGGCAGCCTTGAATGAAGTATCTCTGAGATACATTTGGTATCAGCCAGCACAAAGACCTTCTTAGATATACATTCATTCTTCCTTTTTCTTTAGATAAAGCACAGTCCCAGCTGCACTGAAGTTTGAAGCTGTGAACCAACTTTCACTGCCTTGGAATACAATGGCTGGGGTTGGTTTTAATTTCAAAACATTGTATATTCAAAAAAGTGATTTTGTAAATTCCTCATGTTTAAAAACCTGTACCATTCCTCCGTTTCCTGGAAGCAGGACTCCAGTGACAAATCCTTGTTACCTGCCAATACTGTAGTCCCATTGCATGTACAGTTATCATTAAATTTGGTGCTAAATTGCTCTAAATATTTTTCTAGATTATATCTTCCATGAGTACAGCAATCTGATATTCCTTTTATAACCCTTCTAAAATTTAGCATGCCATTGGGTAATCTAGAAATGTCAGTAGACCACTTTACCACTGGATTGATTTGTTTTCTGGCATATGGCTGATTACAAAAGATTTTTCTGTACATTTCTGTTTTATTTACCTTTCTTTCATTCCTCATGAAGGATTGCTTAATGTATTAACAGTCAGGTTCCTTGACAAAACATCTGCATCAAAGTCTACAGGTTGATTCTTTGAGCTCCAAACCAGGGATTCTGCTACAGGATCTTTTCAATATTATGACCTTGGTTTAGAAGCTTATTATTCAAAGTGTGGTTTACAGACCATAAGACAACATCTGGGAGATTTTTAGAAATGCAAAATTGTGCCCTTTCTTTCATTCACTGACTTAGGAGGATTTATCCAATGATTCAAAACAGCTATAACAGAACCTTGGATAGTTAACCTTCAGTACCATAAAATACCGTTCAGGATGTGTTGGGGAATCCTGGAGGAATTCGGGGGATTAGTCCAGCCCCATTCTTTGTGTGATGTTACAGGGAACAGCAGACTAGACTTCTCTGTGAACAGAAATGAGCTTCCATTGTTCTTGTGAAGACAACTTGTAGTCCACATCCAGAAAGTATTCCTTAATTTTCTCCAGTCTGTTTGGGCTATCATGCAGATTAATAATTTATATGTTTTTGCCCTGGCTGATATAGGTCAGTGGATTGAGCATGGGCTGTGAACCAAAGGGTCGCCAGTTTGATTCCCAGTCAGGGCACATGCCTGGGTTGCAGGCCAGGTCCCCAGTGGGGGCCACGTGAGAGGCAACCACACATTGATGTTTCTCTCCCTCTCTTTCTCCCTCCCTTCCCTTCTCTCTAAATAAATAAATAAAACCTTTAAAAATTAAAAAAAAAACATATGTTTTTTCCGAATCTCTGGAAATGCTAGTAAAAATAAGGTTCTCAATGGTTGTTGAATTGCCTTTGTTGTCTTCAGTAACTGTTTCTTGTATTGGCATGGTGAAGTAAAGGGGAGAGTGTAGGCTTTGGAACCAGTGGAAACTGGTTTAAACTCTGGATTTACCTCTTATTAGAACCGTGCAGCCTCGAATAAGTTACTTAATCTCTCTGTACCTCAGTATCCTCAACTGTAAAATGGGAATGTGAGGCCAACTGTTTACAGTCTCTTTGCTTCACTTCAGTTAAATACTTTACCGAGGCAGGATTTGAGAAGATCTATGTCCCTCACAAATAGCATGTATCCAGGCAATGGTAGAAATCATCACCATCAGCATTGTCTCCTTCTCCTTCTCCTTCCCCTCATCATCCTCACCAGCACTTAGAGTCTCCAATGATAATTATGTTAATGTTTTATTTTCTAGAATGCTATTGAGACCTAAATTGTTCGGTGTTTCGTTTTTTATAATTAATGTGTATTCTGTATTCAGATGCATGAACCACATTTTCTTTGTGGGAATAACTACAAGGTAGTAGCTAAGTCTTCAATTTCTTCCAGGGCTGAAAGTTAGGCTTCTCAACCTTTGGTAGCAGCGGGTAGAAGGCATCTAAGAGCCCATGTAGTCCTAGAGGACCACTGCAGTGATGTCATTGCTGATAGTCAGAGCTGATGGGGCAGAAATCTGAGTAGATTCTGTCAACAAATTTGAAGTGCAACTGTTGAAATAAATGAAACGGGCGTACCTTACTAAGGATATATAAATGTAGAATTCTGTAATTTGAATACTTTGTAAGTAGAATTGTGGCTTTGTAACCAATAGAATGCACCTTTTTTTAACTTTCTATATTTTTTTCCCTTGAAGAAATAATGAAACTGTAAGCAGAATAGAAAATTTCCTACTGGCAATAGCGAAATGTTCTCTACAAACATAAAGCAATTGCATGTGTGAGCGCGTACATAAATTTTTCTTCAGAGAGAACTAATATTTATTGAACACCATTTATCCTAGCCATGGTACATGTTTAGTTTCATCTTTATGAGTCCTGTGAGATAAATTGTGTTATTCATATTTCAAAGATAAGAAAATAGTCTCAGAGAGTAGTAAACTGGAACTTCATTTGAGATTGATGCTTGTTCCACTTAGACACTGTTAAAAAGAGTGTTGGACAAAAAGCAGGATATTGAGATTGGAGACAGAGTTTATTGAACCTGATTATTAATTGTGGAGGACATCATGTAGTGTGTTTCAGGTAGATTGTTAGATTTGAGTCATGAAAACTTTGAAGATTCAGTGACCCCAGTTTTATGTCTGAGGTGGAGCCTGGCCTGCATTGAGGTTGCTCAGAACATGTTTGTGGTCTGAATGCTGCGTGAGCCACACGGGGCTCCCCGGAGCTGTGACCTACAGACACAGCTTCACAGCGTCAGCGGAACAGATGCACTTCGCCCACCTTTCCTCATCCAAGTGACGTCAATGTGCCCTTGGACATCTTCAAAGGAGAGCTGCCATGTAAACTCACTTTTCCATAGTTTCCTTTCGTCCACAATTTTGAGGTTTTATAATATACTTCTTCAAACTCTCGGAAGCCTTCAGTTTTGTTGATGGAACCTACAAAGCATTTGCCAAACTGAACCAACTGTCAAAGAAGATAAGGCTCAGTCATCTAATGATTCTGGCCTGGGTGGGTGGGTCACATCCTCACATAGGGTATGGGAAGACAAGTCTTAACCTTGGGCTGTTCCAGGAGCCAAATCAAAAATTAAGTCCTGTGTTCTCAATCTGTTTTTATGAGTTCCCGTCATAAATCATGCCATGGAACAGAAGCATTTGACCCTCATTATGATACATCAGGGGAGCTGTCGCCATTGTTCTGGCACTGGTGTCTCCAGTGAAAATTGGGAATGCTCTGAGGTGTCACGTGGTGAATTCCTGGGTGTTGCCTGCCAGTGCTTTGGGTCTTGACGTTTTATGAATTTTTCTTTAGCCTCTGTGTTTCTATCACACTTGACAGTTCTGATTAATGGTTCTTAGGCTGAATACTGGTTTTCAACAAAGGAAAATACTTGATATTATTAAGCAGGACCTGCTTGGATTTGCTTTGGGGATGAAGGAAACAGAAATTAAAAATATTTGAAACCGGTGTCCAAGCAACATAGGAAATCATACAAACAAATATAATCAATAATATCTCCCCAGTGCCAGGCAAGCCGTATGACAACTATCGGCCTCATTTTGAGCTGGCCAGAGCTGCTGATGAATAAATGTCTTCTGTGGATGAGAGTAATACAGAGATGAGGACTCCTGGGGACCCTTGTCCTTTGAGGGATAGCTGGACATTTGGTCTATTTAATATCAAGGGTGTCATACAAAGGCATTTTTTTTTAGATGCAACTTTAGCCTGATGATGGTGACTGCCTCACAGTCACTACTGGTGTCTGGCAGGGAGTTGAGGTGTTTTCAGAGGCCTGCAGGGTAAGTATCACTACGCTGAGCATTTTTTGCAGCAAGCACTTTGAGGTATTTGGGCATTATTTTTAAAAATCAGTTTTCAGTTTCATCTGTTCAAAATTAGGTAAACTAGATCTCTTAGGTTCCTTTGTTTTTTGTTTAGGGAAAGTTATCTGTTCAATTGAGATGAATAGTAATTGGATTATATTACAGTAATTCATTTATTAACAGAGCAATAGAATCCACAGTAGTGTATTTCCATTTTTGAACCCACAAATTACCAATTAAACACAATCTTCTGTTCTAAAACAATGTGATTATTTTTATTTAAGTCGATTTTGGAAGCTGAGTCACCCGTCGCCTGCATATATCTTTGTTTAAAATGCATTAGTGGAATATTACTGAAGCTGAAGCCATTACTTGTTTGTGATTTAGAGGAGTGAACGGTAATAGTTTTTATCCAGACAAAGCCCAACCACGTTTGGGATGTCCTTTCTGCATGCTGGCTGGCTATAGCAAGTTTTAAAAGCAACACACTCAGGAAATTATATGACTTTAAAAGTAAAATTAATTTGTTTGAGAATGGTGGTAAACTGCTCTATAAATCCAAAGAAGGCCCAATTGCTATAGATGAGAATGCTGTTTTCTTTGATTTAGCAATATTGATTGAGCACTACTCTTTACTTGGCTCCATTTCATTCCCTTTGGGAGTTGCAGCAAATTTAAAATTACATCCCTGCCCTCAAAATGGAGACAGCGTAACTGTAGACATAACACGGACCCACATGAAACGCTAAATAGCAATACAGGACAACTCTACAGAAGGCGTAAGACAAGATAGCATATGTCTGAGTAGCAAAGGCTGGCAGGATTTGGTGTCCTGCATTTACGACAAAGAGCTCACTGCTGATTTGAGTAGCCTGGAAAGTTGTTTTGGAGAGGTGGTGAAATGTTGAGCTGATCTCAAGGACTGCCTGGGAGCTCCAGGCCCCAGCCTTCCCCCCAGGAGGGGCGGTGTGAGAAGGGCAGGGTGCTGCATGGCATGAGCACTCGAGAGAGTTGAAAAGCAGGAGGGTCATGGGGAGGCTGGATCGAAAGGACAGAGCAGGCTGTTAGACAGGCACAAGCGCTGGTTTTGAGGGGAGGAGAGGAGTTTAGAAGGGTTGAAATACATGCTTTTCTAGACATTTGTGTTGGCATTGTCACTAAACAGTGGTGGGTGTGTAATGAGATTCACCGACAGTAAGACGGAGGGTGAGGATGGGCGTCGTGAAGCCTTCCCCGCAGAGGGAATTGGGTTACTGGAGCAGGGGGCCAGGATATCTTTCTAGGAGAGAAGAGATGATAGCCATCGGAGGGCAGATAAAGCACTGAGGACAGTGGTGTCTCACAGCAGAAGGAGAAGATAAGGCCTTGAAGTCAGTGTCGAAGGAGACATAAATATATTAGAAGGTGTGGAGGTGCCAAGATGACAAGGTCTGAGAAAATCCATTAATCATGACAGTGGAAACCTTTGAGAATCTGGCAGAACAGTAAGAAACAAACAGTTTTCTTGGCTTAGGAAAGAATAGAAGGATGTTCCGTGAAACATTAAGACTGGTAGATTCTGTAAGTTAAAAAATTACAAATGATACTTTAATAGGCTATCCATCCCTCAGATAAGCCAAGGCAGAAGAGGGATATTCTGTACTTATCTATATAAGTAGATGTGGTGTCAGTGGGCTCTCAGGTCCATCCTTCAGGAACCCAGGGATAGTCCCACATTTTAGGGACACCCCGACTCAGCCATACTTCTCTTTTATTTTGTCTCCCAGCTACTCTAGACTTGTTGTCCAGACCTTTTAGTTCTTCAGGGCCACTCCAGACCGGAGGTGAGCCCACCAAAGTGGTTGCTCCACGTGCTTTACACCCTGGTGCTTGGATCTTCCTAAACGTCTTCTCTGCTCCTTCTGTATCATTTCAGTTTGTCTCACATTCTTAAGAGTTAAAGACACAAAAGTATTTTACAGTGAATGCCCTTTGGTGAATTGGGCAGTTCCCTGTCTTTCTACCACAGATAAAAGGGATGCTGATGTTCGCCTGCTTCCTCAGTGGGCAATACCGGCTACACAGTGTTGAATGAAAATGAAGCACTTTGTTCAGAATGTACTAAGATGTTAAGAAATTCAGGACAGCAACAGCAGGAGATTGAACCAAGCAAACCATAGGCTCCCTGACTGCAGAGGCTGCGCACCATGAAGCCAGCCCTGCATAGGAACTGTTCAAGGCCAGCCAGATGACAGCAACCATTCTGACATCTAAGGAAAAAATGTGATGCAAAGTACTATGAACATTTGAACAAAACATGAACATTACCGACCAAAGTTCACTCCTGATGTCAGATGATTTCCACTGGCTGGCAGATGTGACCAGGTACACCTCTGATGGTCATTAATGGTGTCCAAATTTCCACTCAGTCCACCACTGATTTCTCAAAACAGGTGGGGAAGAGGATGAGAAAATTGAGGATGGAAGGACACTTTCAGAGTAGCACAACTGAACGTCTCTTTTCAGTGCACTAAGGAAAATATATAAAATATATATATATATATATATATATTTTTGGTTCTTGCTTTTTTTAGTAGTCATGCTTCTTCTAATCGGTTGCCCAAAATTGCTGATTCTAATACCATCTGAATTATGTGATCTCTTTTTTCTTCTCAAGGAAAGAGGTATGAAGCCTTTTTTTCCAGAAGTTTGATTTTACTGTTGGTATGTATTCTCCAGGGCTGCTGGTTTTATTGCAGCTGAATGCAGGATTTACCGCGTTTCCTTCGCCTTTTCCATGTGCTGCAGCTGGGCAGCACTCCCCACGCTTCCAGTCCATATGGTTCCCAGCTGGCAGGGTGGGTGCCTCCGTAATGGTTCAGGGGCCCCAGTATGTGCAGGAACGTATGCTTTGGTTCAGCACTGCATATAGGAGTCATTTCACAAATCCTTATTAAATAAATACATGGAGAGCTTTATTTGCTATTTTATTCATCAATGTCTTTTCAGCAGAAGATGGCAGAGCATGGAACAGGCTGGTAGTACCGGGAGCTCTTCTACTTTCTAGTACTAAGAGAGACTAATTTTCAGTCACCAGTCAAAAGTTTTATTTGCCTTCACATCCAATAGTAGGAACAGATATAAGTTGATGAAATATAAGCTTTCGGCCAAAATGTGTGTACATTGGACATATATTAAATTCAGTGGGTAATTATTTAAAGGATCACTATGTTAATGGATTTTCCATGTTTTGGGCACTGTCATTGATTTTCCCCCACTCATTGTCTTTGTCTGAGAATTTTGCTATAAATGAAATTAGCTGAGGAGAAGCCAGGAGACATTCTCAACTGAGAGTGTCACAAAGCGACAACTGAGATAGACACGTGGCCTGTGGCCTGCTAGCTACTGTGAAGTAGAGATGTCCCCGCTTGCCCCACCGCCCATCCCTCGTTCGTTTTTATTAAGTGATAGCACACTGTACTGCAGCTGCTACAGCATCTTTGCTGTCTGGAGGATTAGAATGTTTGATGCGGATGTTGTTTGGATCTAAAACAACTGTGACATTGATCCTTTTCAAGGGGCAGGAGATATTATCTCCTGCTATCATCCACTGCCTCCACTAGGATATGCTAGGAATCTGTATCTAATTACCTGTGCAGCTAATTACCTCTGCCTTGTTAAGCAGCAGCAGTAATCTCATTTCCCTTTCAAGTCCATTTTATGGCATCAAACTGTATTATATTCCCCTTTTAATGGCTGCTGACAAAATTACAACAGCACCCCCCAGGACTTGGTGAGGACTCGGCCTGCCCGTGACACAGCTGCACCTTGCATGTTTTCTTTTCTTTTTTTTTTTTTGGTTTCTTTCTTTCTTTTTCTTTTACAGTGTTATTAAATACCTATGTATCTGAATCATCTTCCCATAGCTCCATTTGTTTGATTAGCATTATGATACTGTGACAAGACGCTCTATCAGTAGTAATCGATCTGATTAGCATGGAGATGATATAAACACAGATTGTACTGATGGTTAATAGTGCAGGCATCCAGGTGCTGTAAACACGGTGGATGTTTTTGTATGCTGCATGCAAGGCCTCTGTGATGAAGACAGCAACCGCAGCAGGTTTTAGAGCTCAGTGATTTATTTTCTGCCAAGTGCCACAGTGGGTCTTGCATAGTATATGGCACTCCCGTGCTGGATCCACACAAAATGTTTTAATCAGTGTTCAAAATAACACAAATATTTTCACTGGATAGATTGTAATCTTGCTTTATGAAGAGATACTTGCAACACTGCAGTAAAATGCTTACTGCAGTCTCATTGAAAACCAGCCACATTCTTCCCTGAACTGTATCCTCGGGTTACTTTATTATTATAATGTATGCCATTTTTATAATGCATGCCATTTTTTAAAAGACCTGCTAGAGTTTTGTGCACACAACTGCTTTCCATTCACACCTTAATCAAGCTTTGAAGTTAGCTATCGTATCTGTTTTCACTCTGATTAATTTTTTAATTTTTTTTTTTTTTTTGCTAAAGATCACTTATTGATCTGGATTCTGCCAGTAAAGGAAAAATCAACGGGCCACCATTTGGGAGTTGGCTCTTGGCAGTGTGTGATGAACAGAAGGGAGTCTCTGCCAAGGAACATTTTGTGTAAATTGATGAACCGTTTGCTGGGATACAGTGGAGAGAGGACATTCCTAGAAAAAAGAACTTGCTTTGACATCAGGCATTAATCCTGCTATCTACCTACTTCTATAAACTTTTTTTGTGAACTAATAGAAGTAGAGGTCAGGATATTGCTTTTATTTTTTTTTTGAGAAGAGAAAATATTTGGAAATTAGGGATATTCTAATTTCATATTTGTGTCATCTTGTGGCCTTCTAAACTTCCTGTTAAGATCATAATATATAGCAAAAGAAAAATAGGAGGTATGAGTAGAAGATCCTAAACTTATTCCTAAGAATTCTGTCGTCATCCTCATGTATGAGCATATACAAAATAACACCCCTTTTTTTATTACAAAATCATAAGCATGTAATTCTGTAACATAACAATATCACACTCAAGCCCACCATATGACATTTTAGGTGAAATGTTCAAATTAGAACTATAAATTATTATACCCATATTATTACCCTACCAACCACACTCAAGCAGATGTTACTTCTTTTTTTTTTTTTAAGATTTTTTTTTTTTATTTTTTGAGAGAGGGGAAGGGAAGGAGAAAGAGAGAAAAACATCAATGTGTGGTTGCCTGTCGTGTACCCCTCACTGGGGACTGGCTTGCAACCGAGGCATGTGCCCTGAGTGGGAATCGAACCAGTGACCCTTTGGTTTGCAGGCCAACACTCAATCTACTGAGCCACACCAGCCAGGGCAAGCAGGCGTTACTTCTCCTGGACCCAGTATATACCTGCTCATATGTATACACACACATGTTTATGTACATATATGTGCACTCCATACACAGCTGCACACATATGGATATATCGGCATACATGCATGTACATTTGTTTGTATTAAATTAATTTATAATTGTCCCAGCATGCATGGGTCTTTCTGTCTGTATTTCCCTTTCCCATCTTCTTTACTTCCGTCTCTGCTTTCTACATAGACACCTATATGAGAGCCAAAAGCAATTACTTAGTTCTAAAATTGACTTCTCTCACTTATCCTTTTGGGCCCTTCAGTATGTTGTTTTATTTCCCTTGGACAGTTCTCCCCGACTCTCGTCACTGCCATACCTGAAGAGCTGTCATTGCCAGCCAGTACTCAGCTTCAAGTCTCCCCTGTGGGAGAGTTTTCCTGAATTTGCCCATCCTCCGCCTTCCGCACGCAGAGAGGAGTGCCTTCACTGAGCACTCCCGGAGCCCTGCAGACGACTTCTGTTGCAGTACTTCTGACCCTGTATTTATATGCCCATGCCTGTCTGCCTTGAAATGAGGAGTCCTTGAAGGCAGTAATTAATATTTAGATTGTGTACATGGCAACTAGTGAAATGCTTTGCATTTATTTTTTGTTTAACACAAATATATTGAGTGCCTCTCGAAGCTGACGTTATGGTGAGAGAGGGAACCAGTTAAAGTAATGTATAACAGATGGTGATAAGTGGGTAGGGAGAGCAAGAGGGGCCAGGGTAGGAGGGGAACTGCTGTCTTACATGGAGTGAAGAGGAAGGTCTCAATGAGAAAATGTGGTCAAGGTGGCAATGAGGGCAAAGCCCTGAGATGGGTCTCTTGCAGCACTAGCAAGGGAATGTCTGTGGCTGGAGTTGACTGTGAAGAAGGAGCGTGGGAGCAGCCGAGGTCAGTTAAATGCAGCGGGAAGGGAAGGATTTCAGAGCATTGTAGCCACAGTAGGGACCTTGGCTGTTACTTGGAATAAATTACACGAGAAGGTTTTGAGCAGGGAAGTGAAATCATCTGATATGCCAGGGCAGTTAGAGGATCGCTCTGGCTGCTGTACTGAGAGTTGATGATGGGGGGAGGTGGGTTAGGAGGTAAGAATCAAGGTGGGAGGTGTCAATGGTTTGAAGCAGGATGATGTCAGTGGAGGTGAAGAGACAAGATAAGGTTCTGGGTGTATTCGGAAAGACAGCCTCTGTAGGAATTAATGATGGATTAGATGTGGGGAAGTGAGAAGAAACGGGGTGACTGAGAGTTTGTCCCTGTGACTGTAAGAATGGATTCTCTGTTTATCGAGATGAGGAAGACTGGCTGAGGGGATCTGGGTTGGGGAAAGGGCTAATCAGTAAGTCCTTATTGTATATGTTTAGTTGGAGATAATTATTACACATCTAGGCAAAAAGGTCATTTCACAGACAGCTACAAAAGACTGGATTTATAGACGAGGTCCGTGTGAAGAAAGGCGTGTGGGTATTTCAGCATAGAAAGGGTTTTTTAAATATGAGACTGGATGAACAGCCTTAAGGAGTAAGTACAGGTCTCTGACTTGGCCCAGGGACATTCCCATATCTAAATATCAGAAGAAGGCGGGGGAATTGGAGGACCTAGAACTGGAGGAAAATCAGAAGAGAGCATGGTGTCCTGGTAGCCAAGTGGAAAAGCATTTCAAGGAGGAAATGATCAACAGTGTAAGGTGAGAAAGAGGAGGGCTGAGAATTGGCAACTTGGAAGCCATAGGTCACCTTTAAGAAATCCGTTTCAGTGAAATGGTGGAGAAAAAATGGAGGCAGTGGAGCAAAGCTTTTTAAGGGGTATGCTATAAAGTTAGGTAGAGAAATGAGAGTGTACTTACAGAGAAATATAGGGTCAAAGGAGGATGATTTTCATAAGGTGGCGCTAAGTGACTAAATGGTGTTTGTATGATAGATCCTCAAATGAGTCAGTGAACATACCTGAAGATTCCAGAGGCGTGCTGTCCAAAGAAATAGCTGGTGAACAATATGTGCAGTTTTAAATTTTCTAGTGGCCACATTAAAATGTAAAAAAAGGCCACATTAATTTTAATAATTTTATTCATTTCACTATATAGAGAATTATCACTTCAAAACATAGGTAATATAAAAATTATTGAGAGAGCTTATGCTCTCTTTTTATACTAAGTCTTCAAAACTCAGGTGTGTTTTACACACATATACAGCACTTTCCAGTTCAGGGCACTCAGGAGCCACGTGTGGCTCGTGGCCACCATACAGGACAGGACAGTTCTTGAGCCTGGCCCTCAAAAAGGAGAATGAGCTATTGTTCAAGGTGAAGTGGAATAGTTTTTATTAAATTACGTTATTTATTCAATGTATATAATTTATAGCAGTTAATGCAAAATGAACAAGAAGTAAAAATGCAGTATTGAGCTTGTTGCATTTATATTAGATGAGTAAAAAGCTATTTTAAAACAGAAAATATGACTGTGTCCTTTCCAAAGACACTAAGACTTTATCTTAAACTTTTTATTTTAGTAAAAAAAAAATTGCCATTTCAACCATGTAGTTGCAGTGAAATTTGAAATGGGTTTAATGTTATTTATAACATTTATAAAGTTTTGGGTGATTTAAAGGGCATTAAGGGTTTCTTTGATGAATTATACATGTTGATACTCAGAGATTAATGGTGTCCTTTGCAAAGAATGTGTGTATTCTACTTGAATCTGTTGAAATTGTAGTAATGGGATTGCGTTGTTGCAAGGCTGTATGTTATGTAGACATTTTCTTTAAACAAATAGTTTGAGGTGAGGAAAACCAGAAAGGAGTGCAAACCAGGGTGGGAATGAGTCGAAACTCATTTGCTAGGAATACTAGAAAAACATGGTCCCATCCATGTTACAGTCAGAGCATTTTTATTTTTATTTTTTCACTCAACTTTCTGTCCGTGGACAAGTCAAACATCCCTGCCTCAGTTTCTTAGTCAAAAGGAGAAAATGGACTGAATTCTCCTTAGGATACACAATTCTTTGATTCTCTGAAATGGAGGTGGTTGCAGTAAATTGCAAGTTTATAGCAGACTGTAACGTTGGATACAAACGGTTTGCATCGAGTGATGGAAGCCGGGAATAAAGAAATAAACACTGTAGAACACTGCCCAGAGGCCACCCTGGATGGTGTTGCTGGTGCTTCAGAGATGGACATTTAACATTAATTTCGTGGGAATAAATTCCTTAGATTTATTTTTTCATATTTTTAAAATATTAAATACTATAGACTACATAGATAAAATATTGAACACTGTCTTTCAAACAGCAATAAAAGATAATGCCTTTTGTTCGTAACGAGGGATTATCAAAAAGAATAAACTTTATTTGGAAAAATAAAACTAAATTTGTTATAAAGGTAATATGGGCTCTATTCCTTTAAGGTAGAGACGAAGTGGCTTAAAAATATTTGGACTAAATTCATATATTTTTTGAAAAGTAGATGATTAAGGAGAAAGATTTTTTAAATTTATAATTCAGTGTGCATATGGCAATGTAAAGGGAAGGATGTGCATTTCTGCTAACCATGATGTTATAGCCCAGCTAACATTAGTCACTTTCACTCTATCATGTATTTAAATGCTATCTATGAATGAGATTACTTAAATTTACATTTGTTTATTCTACAAACATTCATAATGCCATGTGGTATTTTGGCAATAAAAGCTAAGAAAATACAAGGTCTGTCCAGAAGGTATCCAGCCATGTAATATGAAAAATAAAGACGTTTATCGAAGAAGATACAAGACACAGAAACATGTATAAAGGACACATGGGCAAAACCAAATGGGGGTAGGATCAAGGGTGGGAAGTGGGGATGGCTGGGGTAAGGGGAAGTGGAGTGGGGGAAATGGAGACAACTGTACTTGAACAATAATTTTAAAAATGTGAAAAAATCTATTAAAATAAAAAAGAAACATTGTACATAGGACAATGATGCCTCAGTCCCCTTTGAAGTAGGCACCTTGGGACCTCACACAGTTCTCCCAATCACCATCAGCTGCCCTGTCGTATTTTCCTGAATCTATGGATGGTCTGAAATCTCTTCCATTTCAAAGGTGATTTTAGTTTGGGGGAAAGCCAGAAGTTGCAGTGTGCCAAATCTGGGCTCTAGAGGGGCTGAGTTACCTGGGTGATTTGATGTTTTGACAAAATACCCTGCATGAGACATGATGCATGAGTGGGCATGTTGTTGTGATGAAGCTGCCCATCACCGCTTGCCTGTAGTTTTGGCCTTCTGAAACATGCAGATAGTTTCCACGGAGGAATGTTCAAGCTTAACGCAAAATTTGATGCAGAGTCGTTACTCTACTTGCTCAGTCATTTTGAATGCAACAACCACACAGTACACATGCTCACTCAAACATGTCTGCCGCCACCACTGACTAGTACAGTGAAGTCATCATTGTTCATGCCTGTGCATTCCAGTCCACTCTCATTGGCTGCCAGGTAACATCAGTGTCATGCAAACCGTTCTCGTTATATTAACAATGGCTGGAATTTTTCTGGACAGACCTCTTTGTATATTATTCTTGCATTAAATTCTTTACTAAAAATTTACTGTTTTACTGAAGTAAATATATTCAAACTTAGTGAATTCCAAAAGTGAAGAACTAATATTAACTGATTCATTGTGCGTTTTTCCCCATGGTATTTTATTCTCTTTAATCGGATTCTATGTAGATTTAATTCATGATCTCTGTATCTCTGTTTAAGCTTGCTTCTTATGGCTTTTTGACTGTGGGAACTGAAATTTTGCACATGAGAGCAAGCAGTAGGAAAGGTGTTAGAAATACTTAGAGGGAATGCTTCTCCTTAATCTTTGTAGGGAGTCCAAGGAAGGGAGTGACACCTGTCCTTTTTTTTTAATTTTTTACTTTGGAAACAGTGTCTGAAAAGGTAGACAGGACATAAAGAAAGAACAAAACTGTTGACTTACCTAAACAGCATATAGTCCTCTGAAATGAAATTCGGGCATAAATAATTTCCTTATGACTTTTCTTCAGTTTAGGCTTTGGCTATCTGTTGGCTCTCCACTCCAGTTGAGCTTGAACCAAACTTTTTCTCTGTGTGACCTTTGACGCTGTTCTATTTGCACTTGTTATTTCTGTGAAATGGCATTCTGCAAATGCTAGCTGCTGCTATTATAATTTGTGACTGTACTTTGGGATAATTGGTAAATGAGACAATTAGAGGTTAGATTTTGAAAAGGAGAGTGGTTTAGATGTCAGCAAAGTTTGGGGTTTGGGAATTAAAGCAATAGTGAAAGTAAATGAAGGTAAGTGAAAGTTGGCTTTGGTCTCCACGTTGTGACCCATCTCTGACTCTGGATATTGACTAAGGGTGGTACACAGCTTATTGCAGAGGTTTAGCCCGAGGGCTCTGTAGTTAGCTTTCCTGGGCCCCTCTCTCAGTGGTGACAACTTGGATACTTTTATCCAGTCCATCTGAAATTTAGTTACATCTGTGAAATGGAGATAACTTTTAAAACTTACATAGAGATTTGAAATGACTGATTAAAATATATGTAAATCACTTTATCCAGTTACTAGCACAAGGTAAGAGCTTAATCAATGTTAATAATTAAAATCATCATCAATATTGTTTTGTCATTGCTACCTATACTCTTTTTAAGAGACTAATAACGGTGCAATTTAAGATATACAGGCATAAATACAATTCTATAGTCTTATGAATTAACAAGGGAGTTGAGAAATATCTATTCAGCCTGGTCTAGTACATTAAATAAAGGTTATCTAAAGCTTTAACATTGTTAACATCCGTGTTACTCTGAATCTCTGAGACTCAGTCTGAGCCTAATTGTTTGCAGGTCATAACATAAGAAGGCTTTGAACTTTTGTCTAAAAGCAAAAATTGCTCCCTGGTAGGCGTATGATCTCTAACACATCAAAATGAGTGTATTAGTAGTTAATTGCATCTGTAGGGAAGAGAAAGGTTGAAAAGATTTTAGCAAGTGAAGGATGATAAAAGGAAGTTAATGTGTATTACTCAGTATCAACATGTTCAGTGTTGCAGTATCTTACACATTCGTTTTAAGTGTTTATTCTTTTTTTAAAAGAATTTATTTGATTTTTTAGAGAGAGAGAAAGGGAGGGAGAAAGAGAGGGAGAGAAACGTTGATGTGCAAGAGAAACATTGATTGGTTGCTTCTCATGCACCCTACTGGGGACCTGGCCCAAAACCCAGGTATGTGCCCCGACTGGGAACCGAACCAGTGACCTTTAGGTTTGCAGGCCAGTGCTCAATCCACTGAGCCGCACCAGCCAGGACTTAGTATTTTTTATTTATAGTTTTATTTCATAATTATTTTCAAGAAGTAAATTTATAAGATGTTTTAAAAGTTTACTAATACTCTTCATTCTCCCAGCCTTGTTTTTGCTATAGGGCTTAGACATATTAGGAGAATTTGTGGATTCAGGAGGGACTGCTGTATTTATGTCTTTCTTTATTAGAAGTTTCTCATTTAGACTTTAGTGTAATTCCCATCAACCAAATTTTGAAGGACAAAGGATTGGTAACTAGTTGCATAAATAACCTTCATGTATTTTAAGGTGTAGGTCATGATAAATATTGTACTATTAGATCATTAGGTACCACAGAAGAAATGGGCAGATACCCGAAAGAGTTAGTAGACTGTATCCTAAAACTATGATTGTTTTTATAATTAGACTTTATTCCTGAGATAACTACAGCTTCACATATGGTCGTAAGAAATAATGCAGAAAGATCCTGTGTACGCTGAGCTGAGCTTCCTCCAACGATGATATATTGCAAAGCCATAGCACAATATCATAACCAGGATGTCAACATTGATACCGTCAAAGGTATAGAACAGTTTTTTAAAAGCTCCGATTTTTGATGGCTAAGTCAACTCCAAGGGACTGACCTCATTCTGAACTTAGTTCAAAGAAGCTAGAAATTTACCAAGAGAACATTGATCATTAACTTCTGCCTCTTAATTGGAATGCTGTGGCAGTCAGTCAAGCCACAACCACCAGTGGGGAACAAAAGACGATTGCTAATATACCTTTAAAGGAATGGAAAACCTAATGTGTTTGATAGACCTTGACTGAGTCAACAAACAAAATGTTTCTAAAGATAATAAAAGGACGAAAGGAAAAACTTAACAAAAAAACCATTGGCCAATATGGAACAATAAAGGGTTTTGGAAGTGGATAGTAAGAAGGCTGAGCAATTTTGTGAATGTACTTAATGCCACAGAATTAATATGCTTAGAAAGTGGCTAAGTGGTAAATTTTATGTTATGGGTATTTTATCACAATAAAAACTATTAAGCAAGCAAACAATAACAACGAAAATCCATCGACCATTTCTTATCCTTCAACTGTAATTCAGAAGCTTTATTGTAGAGAATAACTTTCTTTTTAAAAATATCAGTTTTTTTTTTTTTTTTTAGGCAGGAAGGGTTATTTTCTTTAAAGAGCTATTGGAAATGTAAGGTATGCTTCAAATGGTTCTATACATTAATCGATTAGTGTTCTTTACTGATAATCTTAGGGATTAAAATCTAGGCTTGGGATTTAAATATGATTTACAAGGATCCAGAGATACTTCCTGAGTAGCTCCATGTTTTTAAGCTGTGCAGACAGTGATTTGCTATTTGTTCCTATAGTCATCTCCTAAGTATTTCCCTAAATGAGATGCCTGCTTTTGTAGGATCTTTAATCAGTTTAATTCATCTCTTTTTACTGCGTTTGGACAAAATGAAATTGTTAACCCACCAGCGGCTTCTGAATTTGATGTGCACTTTCCTGCAACAGGCGCACTGGTGTGCTCCAAGAAGTCTTTAAAACATGCAATACCTGACTGTTTAGTCAGGGGCACTGACTTCTTTTCCCTTACATTGTCAGATAAAACACTGACAACAGCCAGCACTACGATAGCTGCCTGGTGTGAATGTATCAGAATCACACCTATTTTTTGGTCAGGTCGGCAAAACATATATATGTATTCTTGGTGTGCTGCAGAGTTTTAGTAATTAGGTTATGCGTGCCACGAGGTGAAAAAGGTTGAAAATGGCTGTTCTAGTTGCACGGTGGTCCACTGGTCGCCGGAATGCTGGCACTGTTTACAACTCCCAGAAATCTAAGTGGTGATGACAGAAAGAACGCTCCACGGTGTTCTGGGGCTGGAGCAAGTGCTTGAGGTGGAGTGCTCATGGGGAATAGAGCTGGGCGAACCGTCGTTGAGGTCGTTGAATGAGAGGATAGTCAGCACACATCTATCATTGTCTTAGTCTGTTCAGGCCGCTGTAGCAAAAGCACCATAGATCCGTGGCTTGTAAGCAAGGGAAGTTCATTTGTCACAGTTCTGGAGCCTGGGAAGTCCAAGGTCAAGGTGTTGGCAGATTTGGTGTCTGGTGAGAGCCCGCTTCCTGGTTCAGAGCCAGCTGTCTTCTCACTGTAACTTCGCACGGAAGAGTGAGGAGCTCGTTGGGGCCTCGTTTATAAGGGTGCTAGTCCTGTCCACGAGCCCCCACCCCCACCCCGCTTGTGTAGCTCCTCTCAAAGTTTCCATCTCCAGGTACCGTCACATTGAGCATTGGGATATAACATGAACTTTGCAGGGACAGAGACACTCGGTCTGCACAGTGATTACAGTTATTACCTGTACAGTTAAAACCAGAACGGCTGTTTTTCTTTAGGTTTTTGTGCTACTTCTAGTTTTAAGTGAGTACTTACATTGAAAAGGGACAAGTTGTGGTTCTTTTAGCTTACCTATGGAGGTGAAAAAACACTTGGGCAGTAAGAGATAAAACAGAAGTTTGAGTTTGAAACCAATTCACAACAACTTGAATACAAGGTGCCTTTCTTATTACTCAAGTTAGTGTAAATATTGCTTTCCCATGTATAATGCGACCAATGGCTACCATTTGGTATTTGAGCAACAAGCTTCTAGACACATAGGAATTTCTTCCCCATGTGGGTACTTATATTTTGTTTCACCTAGTCGCAAATTGTCTAAAACCATTATAATTCACTAAAACATATCTGTTTCTTTGAAACCTAGCAATTTTGTTTATATTGGTTAATTTCTTGATGCTGCGAATCCCCCAAACCAAGGACATTGGAACATTTGCAGGGAGAAGCTTCCCCAATTGGTTCACAAATTTTCTGTTCTTTAATTTCCTGAAAAATTTCCTCATTTTCTTGTTATTGATCTGAACTAAAATGAGGAATAAATATAATTCTGATTATCTTCATCTCTTCCTCTCTACCTTTTCATTAAAAAAAGCAATCATTTCAGCGGCCTTTTATATGTAAATCTTATTTTGCCTCTAACCATTATTGAGCTTTAGAGAAGCTAAAACTTTAAAAACCTGTGGCAAACAGGAGATTTACAGAGCTATATTTACAGTCTCTATAGAATCTTCTTTAAAATTAGGTGACTAACCTTGACTCAGTGCTGAGATTATTCATTATGTTGTCAATGTGTAATTATCAGGCTACTGTTTGTAATTTCTCTGTGCTGAAGTATCCCATTTGCTATTGAATGCCACTTGAAAGAACATCATTGATCTGCACCACAAATAAAGGTTTTGAAATCTTCCCATCAGAGGATATTGTGCCCTTACGATAAAAGAGGCTCTCATTTTTTTCAAACAACTTCTTTATAGCTCTTAAGTTCAATTCCGTACTACCCTTTGTTAAACTTTTAAAAAGTCTTCATTGCTTTCTTTTGTTAAACAGCTCCTGCATTCTTCATCATCTAGGATAGTTTACTAATTAAAATAATTTAGCTTTCCCACAACCCAACCTATTGTTATTAAAACAGCTATAATCATTATTAAACAAGTTAATTCAAATATTGACCCTTACCACTGTTAGCTGTTATGATGGAGGCCTGGTCATAGACCTTAATTTGACTATTTATTTATTTTCTTTTGCTTAACTTGTTATTAATATACCCGAGGTATCCATTGTTAACCCAGAGGTTATTTTCATCTATAGACTCTTCCAAGAAATTTTATCAAGTACCTTTGGAAATTTTGTATAATTCAAATTCTATGAGTAAACCTTTACACGTCTACCTTATTTACATTAATTTTAATCATCTCTTAGTTTACAGGCAAATTTTCTATCATCAGGTTATACTCATCTATACATTATAATTACGGTAATTTCTTTAATTTCTAATCATTTTTTTAGAAACTCTGGAATGTCCCAAAGATTTTGTATAGAAAATTTAAATTGAGATTGGGATGTTATCTGTCAGTTTATTTCTGTTTTGTTTGTTCATTTTTGTGTTTTTTAGATTTCACATATGAGTGAAATCATATGCTATTTGCATTTTTCTGACTGACTTATTTCAATTAGCATAATACCCTCTGGGTACATCCATACTGTTACAAATGGTAAGATTTTATTCTTTTTCATGGCCAAGTAGTATTCCTTTATATACATGTACCACAGCTTTTGTATACACTCATCTATTGATGGACACTTGGGCTGTTTCCATAGCTTGGCTATTGTAAATAACACTGCAATGAACATAGGGATGCGTATATTCTTTCAAATAAGTGTTTTGGGGTTTCTTCAGATTTGTATACTCAGAAGTGGAATTGCTAGGTCATAAGGAGTTCCATGTTTAACTTTTTGAGGAACTTCTATACTGTTTTCTACAGTGGGTACACCAATCTGCATTCCTACCAACAGTGTACAGGGATCCTTTTTCTCCTCATCAAAACTGATACAAAATAATACAGAATATAAACTGTAACTGAAAAACAGTTTAAAAATGATGGGGATGTTAATTGGGATGTTATCTATTTTTATCTTTTAAATAATATCTATTTTTATTTTTCTTTTAAACTGTACTTTAATCCTTTTGGTAAGCTTTTATATGATTCGCTGCATTTTTGTTCTTTCACTCTATCTTACTCAGAATTGATTTTGGGTCCACACATTTAATAGCGTTAACCATCTTCTTTTAAGATTTTCAAAATTTATTGTATTAAGAGTGTGGGTACATTATTGAATCACTGTCATACTGAGTTTTATTAAAATCAGGCCTTGGAGAGGCAGCCTAGGAAAGTGCAAAGGGCATAGGCTTTGGAATAAGAGAAACTTGGCCTTGAATCCAGGCTTCTTTGTGTCCCAGGGGAAAAAATAACTTCAACTCTGAGTTTGTGGGTGGTTGTGGGAATTACGGAGACAACGTACAGAAATCGCCCCCACACAGTAGCCAACACATAACTGTTCCTCCTTCCTCCCTGCGTTTTAACGAGGGAACGAGAGGCTGACTGTTGAGAAGCAGCATCTGGAGGAGCAGCGCTGGTCCTGAAGGTGCCGCAGGATGGGTGCATTTGGTGCCCCTGACACCTGGCGCGGTGGGGGCGGGGGGTAGAGCAGAGGGGAGCCACAGAGTAGGGGTTCTGACCCTTCCCTCTGTTTGCCACTTATTTTTCTTTAAATCTGTTTAATAAATTGTGGTCTAGCCTAAGATTTGTATTGAAAGAAAAATGTCTTCACCATTTAAAAGTGAGACATCAGAGTACCCAAATATAAATATACTCTGGATCACTAAATGAAACTGTTTTTAAAACTTTGTCCAGGGTGCATTAATATTTTAACAAGAGGAGGGTTGTTATCCCTCTGGATGGACTTTCCAGAGACTGCACCCAGAGTGTCCAAATGTGCTCTAGGCGAGGGGCTGGAGCATGTGGGGGGCACGAGGGAAACATGCAGTAGGCGTAGTGAGTGGAAGTGGAGTGGGGCTCTTACAGTTGGGTTTTATTGGGCAGCTGCTGCACCCTGAGAGTGTTCAAGGTGAATGAACTCCACACACGGTCTAAGTGGGTTAGTAGGGAAAAAAATGTAATGACACTTGAGGACCAGAGACAGCCGCGCAGCAGTTTTTACACCTTAAAACATTCCTGGAAATGAAAAGCTGCTACCTGAGTGGGAGCAGAAACACAAGAGTTTAGGGGTGATGGTAAGAAAATAAAATAAAAATTTACATGTCTTTTTGAATGAGGTGGAAGGCAAGGGGAACAAGCCTCCAGGGGCCGTTGTGGCCGGCACCCTACTTTTGGTTGAAGGGATTTTGCTGACTCCCGGTGTTTGGAAGGAATTCCTGATTGCAGGCTGTGATCCATGCACCACATTTTCTTTCTTGTCTAGACTGAGTAACTGGTCACATACTTTTTCTGTGACTACTTGGAGGGGAGGGACAGTGTATTACTTGGAAATCACAGTAACCATTTGTTCAAAGAGGTGAAGTGTCTTTCTGTACGTAGCTTCAAAACATTGCTGTCAGAATGCAGCGGACTCAGAGTCAGACTTTCTGTGCTTTGATGTGCCCTAATAACTCCTTCATCTCAAAAAATGAAAATTGCATTTAGGTTGCCAAAGCCCTATTTTCTCCTTTGTTTTCTCTCTTTATTGGTGTGTGTGTGTGTGTGTGTGTGTAAATGAGTATCAGCGAGGGAGAATCCTTCTCCTGTGCCAATTGTGTGTGTGGGCAGCAGACCTTATTATTAACTAGAGAATGAATGCGTGGTGGCTGGGTGTTGCTGTTCATTATGTCTTTTGCTCAGTGTGGCATTCAGGCTATAATTTCAGTGCCTTCTCTTATGTTGATAATTTAACTATTGTTCTGTTTAATAACCAGTGTGAAAGATTTATTAGCTGCCTAACTAATATTTGTAAAAGGAGTGAATCCAAAATCTGTTGCCCTATTCTGTCTAAGTTCCAGCCATGGGGAGGCCTTCTTTGTACATGATCACCAAGTTTTGTTTTTCCCAGACCTACTTTTATCTTAAATATTTTTTTTATCCTCATCCGAGGACTTTTATTTTTTCCATTGCTTTTGAGAGAGAGGGAGGGAGTGAGAGAAACATTGAGGCAAGAGAAAAACATCAATTGTTGCCTCCCCTAGGTGCCCGGACAGGGGATTGTATGCACCTATACTAGGGATTGAACCTGCAACCTTTTGGTTACAAGATGACCCTCCAACCAATTGAGCCACACTGGCCAGGGCTATCTTAAACATTTTTTAATCTGCATAATTTTCTAAACCATCTGAATTGGGGTACTCAGGGTGATAAGCTGGAGAATGATGCTATATGCTGATTATGAACATTCTTTGGAAATTTCAACACATTTCTAGAAAACTAGGTAGATTGAAAAAATGGAGCAAAGATAATTCCTTTTGAAGTGTGAAAAGCAC